>PVHX01003209.1:0-148037 GCA_004024805.1 Geosciurus inauris
TGCTAGGTTGCAAAGCCTTCATTAAAGGATCAAGACTTACTATTTTGTAGAGAACCTAGCACCATGTAGGAAATTAATTTAGGACTGACTGAATGGAGAACTGCTCTGTCCTTTGGCCCACTATGCATAGCTTTAACCTTGTGTTCCTCACATGAGATTTGTGCTAGAGACTATTTGCACTCTGCATAGTTGTATTTTCTTTCCTACCATTCTTTTTCCTGATCTTTGCTTTGGAAGACTGACTCCAAGTGTTCACCCTGTCCCCCTTGTCCTCTGGTTTTTTCTTGGGTTTGACCAATAATACTCACCACCAGAAGATAATAAGAAAGACGGGGAAAAGTGGTCAAGGTTTTTTCCTTACTCCTTCCTCTCCTGCTTTGGCACTGTTTTTTGCTTGTTTATTTGTTTGACAACAATTCTGTTGTGGTGAGCAAGCCCTCTTCCATGTCTATAGGTCTCACTGGACCCTGATAAGATTATTTTGTTTATTTCTTGAAGACTTAAATTGGTAACAACCTCCTGTTGTGAGAGTATCTAGTTACCTCATGATCCCTTCTTTCATTTTGTTTTTCCATTGGCTCTTTCTGTATCTATATAAATAGTTCCTTAATTAAGAAGCTTTCTTCATCCCATCTGAGGGATGTCTATATCCTGCCAAGCCTTTCAGTATCTTTCAAGATATGTACAGCACCCCAGTATGCTGCTGGATTGGAATGAAGTCTTGTCCTGGAATTTATTCACTTTCTGTAACTCTTGCCATCAAACCTTCTAAAAGGACAATGGATCCTACTCTCTACCATACAAGCTCTTAGCCATCAATAGATCTAGAAGTAGTCTGCATTGCCTTCTGACTTTGAAAATCAGTTGACATCTGAACATCTGCTACCCTATTCTGCCTGCCATTTTGGACATCTCAAGTTCACAATATCCTTAGTACTTTGTGCATTGTATCTTCTTTCAGAGACCAATCTAGTGAATCATCTCACCTACTTTTATAATTCCTAGAATTTACTTTCTCTAGTAAGTTGAAGTTGTGAAGGCAAATCCTCCCATGCAGACTTATTTTTGTGTCTATATTGGATATTGTGATTGATGTCTGCTTTGAGAAAGAGCCTGAAGAAAATTTCTCAACTATATATGTTTTTACCATCACCCTTGACAAATGTTGGGCAGGCATTAAAAGAGACCATTCACTCTTATGATCAGAGAATTTCATATCCCCAGACTCATTTTCAGGTCATGGTGGCTAATTTCTTTCTCATACCAAGTTTAAACTAAAAGTAGTTTGATATAAAATTGTTGCCTTGCAGTTGGACTTTCCACTAACATATAAAAAGAAGCTGCCTGTCCTTGTTTTGTGCCATGATTCCTGTGCTTTTGCAGCTAAAAATAACATTGGCACTCATTCCTGGCACATTGTATTGCAAGCTTCTATCTAATTTGCTGTCCACACTCACCCTGAAGCCTTTTCAACACTGCTGCTTTCCAAGTATTTCCTTCTCATTGAGTATCTGTCTCACTCTCCACAGACCTGTTCATTTTCCATTTTCAAGGTTGACATATATCCCTCTCCTAACCTTTCTTTTTCTAGAAATCCTATTTTCTGTTCCTGGACAGTAGTACATCCATCTGTTTGTTTGTTCATGAATATTATATTGCAAACTGCTTTTCCATTAATGATAAATCAAGAAGGTCCATATATGCAGAAAATGCATAAAACCTTTGTGCATGTGGTTTTTTACTGATAGTTCTATTTTAACACATGTGGATACTATTCAGATGAATAAATAGAGTATCACTCACATTACAGAAGCTTGCTGATTGTCTCCCATCACAATCAACCCCCATGTGATCACAGATCTCCTGGCTTTTAGAGTGATCAGCTGTTATATTTTCTACAGTTTCACCATGTTGTATGTGTATTAAATAATCCTGGTGAATTGAATATTTTATCTGTATAAGTAACTATCTCTAGAAATGTTTTTTCTTTTAAAGTCCATTCTTAATATTAATATACCTTCATCAGAATTTTTTATTCATATACATTAGTATATTTTCCATTTTTAAAAGATTAATCTGTTGTCTTAGATTTTCTACATCTATTTTATAAATTGTGTACATTGGAATGTGGAAATTGTTCTAGGTTAACGATTTTTGCCTCTTAGCTGAGGAATTTAGTCCCTTTAACATCTTCAATATAATTTGGATGGCATGGACTTAAATCTATCATCTTATTTTAATTATTTATTTACTTCTTTATTTAGTTATTTACTTTCTATTTATTTCACATATCTATATATTTGTTTTTCACTTTTTTGGCCTGTCTTTTAGATTGAATTAATATATTTTGTAATTTCATTTTCCATTTTGCAAGTTTAAAAGTTTTGATTTCGAGATTTCTGTACATAGTGTGTATACTTAGCAAAATCTAAATTTAATCAAAACTTTCATTTTCTTCCACATATAATAAAAAATTTGATCATTCGAACTCCATTTAGACTCCCTCCTGACTTACATGCTGTTTTTGCCTATCAGTTTAATTCTAATGTTATTTTTTAACCTCATTAGACCTTCTTTTCTCTTTTGATACAGTACATAGTCTATTAACCACTTTTTTAGTATCACTTCCTCTTGTATCTCAAACCTTCCATCTGGGATCACTTTCTTCTTTCTAAAAGACATTGTTTTGTTCCTTTAGAGATGTTATGTTGGTGAAAAACTCTGAGTAGTTGTTTGTTTCACAAAAAAAATGTCTTGGCCTTCGTACTTGAAAGTTATTTTTTCTGGGTATAGAAGTCTTTCATCACATTGAAAATAACTCTCTGTCATCTTTAACTGCTTTCTTCCTGTGACTGCTTTTATGATTTTTCTTCTCTCTGGTTTTCTGTAGCTTCAGGATGGTGTGCCTAGATGAAGCTTCCTTTGTTTCATGTCATTGAGAATTCACTGGGCCTCTTGATTACAAGGACTGTTGTCTTTCACAAATTCTAAAACTTATCTGCTCTATCTGCTCAAATACAATTTATTTTTTACTTTATCCTCTCTCTTGGACTCCAATCACATATATATTACCGCTTTTTATGTTTCTTACATTCCTTTTTATATGTTCTCTTTGTCTCTGTGCTATATTCTGAGTAATTCCTTCTGTTTTGTGGAACAATTTACCAATTTTTTCCTTTTACTGCCCCTAGTCTATCACTGAAAATACTCATTAAATTTTAAACTTTTACTAATGGAATTTTAAAATTCCTACTAGTTCAATTTGGTCTGTTTTGAATCTCCTATGTCTCTATCTTTTCCTATTAAAGGAAGATAATTTCAAGTTTAGCTGTATATATTAACAAAGTAAGCAGTTTTAGAGCTTTGGGTAATTATTCCACTACCTGAGGTTCCCGTGGCTCTGCTGTGATTGTCATTGAGTGCAGGTCTCAAGCTGATCACCTGCTTTCCTTGTGAACCTGGTTATCTATCAGTGTTTGAGTATTTTCAGAGTCCTAGGGTGGTGCTCTCTCTTCCACTGGGGCTCTGTATTTGTATCTATTCGGAACTTGGAGTCACTGCTAAATGGAAAATATCTCAAATCTAGTTCAAGATTTGAAATTATTTGTCTAGTGTGTCAGTATACACAAAGATCCATTTATAAACACACTTTTAAATACTTTGTTCCTTCTGGTCTTTCTTCTGCTCTGCTCAGCATAGAAACAAATCTCTCTACCATGCTCTGTGATTTAGGATTGAGGTGGAGATTAGTCTTACTGCTCTTACTGCTCTGAAGCCCTGGCCTCTGAGATCCCAGCTTGATGTGAAGGTGTCACAAGAAGACTTCTTACCTTGGACAGCCTCTGGAACTAAATTTTACAACCCCTTCACCTCTTGAGCTCACTGGCTTGAAACCCAAGTATGCAGTGCTATAAAAACCACTCAGGAAAGAAAAAAAAATACAATTGCTGTAAAATTCCAATTAATCCTCTAGATTTGGTTTTTCCTCAAGAATGTGTCCTGAAATTTGTCCATTATATTTGCAGTTTTTTAGTAATTTTCAGATAATGACATTTATTAATGTGTTTGTATTTATATTTCATCCAGCATATTTTTGTTTTCAGCTAACAGGCTGATCCAAATAATGCAATCTTGTCATAGCAAGAAGCAGAAGCAGCTGCAATGTCACTTTTAATGGCTAGATATTATTCTAGGCCTTGTTTTCAAACCATCTCTATTTTAGTACCTTTCAGATCTATATGTGTTGTTTCAGATCTATATGTGTTTAATGTAATACTAGCTGCCTTTAAACACAATGTTGCTTGTCACATAATTTCATGACAGTTTGTTCGTTATCTTCAGTTCTGACTAGTAGACAATATTCAAATATGAAGTTTTCAAGCTTGATTTTACTTTAATTTTGTTAGAGCGTTATAGTTATACATAATAGTTGAGTTCATCCTACAGAACTATACATGTGTGGAATTCAGTTTCAGTTCATGATTCTCCCTTTTTCCTCCTGTCTTCTTACTCCTCCCCTGTTCTCTTTCCTTTCTCTACTAGATTTCCTTTCACTCATCTATTTATATTTGATTGATTCTTTTGACTTATACATAAAAGTGACATTCCCTGTAGTATATTTGTATATGCACCTAACATGATATTTTAGCAATTCATTCCTCATTGCTTCCCCTTTCCCATCCCTCCACTCTGCCTCTCAATCTCCTTCTACATTACTGATCTGATCTTCCCTGTATCTTTATGATATTTTATCCTTCCCTCTCCCTTTCTTTTATTTTACTCTAGCTTCCACAGAAACATTTGATTTTTGAGTTTCTGAGTTTGGCTTATTTCACTTACTATGATATTCTCCATTTCATTCTGTTTACCAGCAAATGCTGTAATTTTACTCTTCTTTATGGCTTTGTAGAACTCCATTGTGTATATATACCACAATTTATTAATCCATTCACCTATTGATGGGCACTTGGATTGATTCCATAATTTAGCTATTGTGAATTGTGCTGCTACAAACATTAAGGTGGCTGTATAGCTATAGTATACTGATTTTAGTTCTTTGGAAAAATACCAAGCAGTGAGATAGCTGGGTCATATGGTAGTTCTATTCCCAGTTTGGGGAGGAGATTCCATACTGAGTAGTTGTACTAGTCTGCATTGCCACCAGTAATGTATAAGTATACCTTTCCCCCACATCTTTGCCATCATTTATTATTGCTTATATTCCTGATCATTACCGTTATGACTGGAGTGAGATGAAATCTTAGTGTATTTTTGATTTTCATTTCCCTGATTACTAGACTTTGAACATTTATTACTATATTTGTTGGCCATCTGTGTTTCTTTTTTTGAGAAGTTTCTGTTTAGTTCTTATATAAATAAATAAATAAATATAAAATAAATAAATGATTTATTTGCTTATTTATTGGGTTATTTGTGTTGGGTTTTGTTTTGTTTTGTTTTTGTATTTTTGTGTGTGTGTGTTAGGTTTTTTGAGTTCTCTATATATTCTGGATATTAGTCCCCTTTCAGAGGAAGAGTTTGCAAAGATTTTCTCTCATCCTGTAAACTCTGTCTTCATGCTTTAAATCATTTCTATTGCTATACATATCGTGTTCAAATACAAAATTTTCAAGCTTGCTTTTCCTTTAGACCAATTATTTCTTTCCTTTTGCTACTCTGGCTTCTTCTCAGAACAAATGACTTGCCAACCTTAAAAGGTTTAATCTGTGTGTAGAAACAAAGGATTTGATATACAAGATAAAGTGGAATGACTGACTTTATCCAGAGTATGGTACTGCAACACATCAAAGTGGAGTGATATTATACTGCTGCCATCCCCTTGCAGTGACTTGCTTTACCTGTCTATGATCAGAAGTTGAGGAAATGTTAATCACTACCTTACTGGTCTGTATTGTTGGTAATCCTCTCTTACAACTTAATGCATGTTATGAGAGAAAACAGAAATAACACTTATGATGATTCTTACAGCTTATGGTTCAAAAATGTGATCATTTAAAGCACTATGGATTGGAGTTTTATTAAATTGATAGAAAATATAATCCAGCTCCATTAGGTAGAGCCCCATGATTGGATGACAGTAAGTTATAAAGAATCTTGTAAAACATGAAGACAGGTACGAGCAGTCACATGCACTTCATATCAAAAGGTTCTGATTCAAACATCTCAAGAGGCAGGCTGCTAACATTTGTTAAGTACAGCAGACTATTATAGTCCAATGGGAATGGTGGTGGGGATTTGTACACTGGAGAATATATACACTGCCTAAAAGCATTCAAATTTAATTTTTACAAATGCCTCACTTATGTTAGACACTTCTTCAAATGAGATTTTATAGTCGGAGAACCAGGATGACTAACTGACAAAGGATATTTAATAATACCTAAAACGTACTGAGCACTTATAAGGTTCCAAAGATGAACACATTATAGGTATTAATTGACTTAATCTTCACAATAATGTAATATATAAGAATATTGTTATAAATCAAGACAATGACATAGAAAGAATTTTCATAACCTGCTAAGGGATATATGATATAATATGTAACAGAGTTGAGATACAAACCCCAGAGTTCTGGCTCCATTTAAGCTCTCTATTTTGAGCATATCATCTTTCCATGTCTTTATGTGTAGCTAATTATTTAGACTAAAGTTCTATAAACAAAATTCATGCCATCTACCAAATGCTCTGAGATCTTAGACATTTCTCATCTCATAAAAGAGAAAAATTAGAAATTTAAATTGTATTGTATTAATATTATAATACAGTACATTAAAATGAAATGTGTATATATGCTTATGATATAATTACTTGACTCAATATAAATGGAAACTTAGCATGAAGATGGCTCTCACCTCTATTAAAAAATACTTTAAATGTTGAAAAATCAAACTAGCCAAAAAGAGCAAATAAATTTTAGAAAATTACCTCCACATAAGATAATATTGCCACAAGTTTTTCCTCACAGTGTAGACTCCATAGATAGTGCTATAAAACAATCAAAGGAAGCAACATGTTTAAAGAATATCTTTATGCTAAAATGATAGCCTTTCTTTTCCTTAAACAATGAAAAATAGGGCACAGCAATAAAGTATTATCTGAATATGGATATACAATATAAATAGCAATTGAATCAGCATGAATTTTATTTAATTAAAACTAGTTCTTTCAACTTCCACTAAATGAAGGATTTCTTCTAAGATGAGAAAATTAACTAGGGATATTTATATCATAAATTATTCTTCCTCTATTATTATTACCAACTAAAAATGTTATTTTAAAACTAAATAAATGGTTTTCGTAGTGTCTTGCTATGTATGCATATTCTTTGCTGCTGCAAATAATTTTATTACCACCTAAAAACATTAGACCATTCTAGATAGTTACTTCATAAAATTCCATCTGTGTCTTAACATCTGTCCTGTACCATTTATAGATTTTAGCATGTTCTTTATTTTCTGCTGTGTCGTCCTTTTTTTTCAATATTTATTTATGGCGTAGAAAACCAGTCCTCTCAGCATGATAATTTTTATTCAACTGTATCAGCTTAAAGGAGCATTAAGAAAGGGAATGATGTATAGGGAATTTAGGAGTCAGTAAAAAGTTAGCTTCTCCAGGTGATTTCAAGGAATCTCATGAAGAAACACACTATATTTGATGAATAAAAATCACTTCCTCCAACTAAATGAAATGTATTGAGATAGTCAGTTATATTTGAATTTTCCACATTATGCATTCACTGCAGGTCACTGAGTTAACTGCATATTAAATTTATGCACAAAATTCTAATACAATAGAAGATATGAAAATTTTTGTTCAGAATTTAAATGAAATTTTGACTTAATTATATAATTGTTTCCCTATTTTTGAAATTTCCCTTAGCCAAGTTATATTAAATGTCTATTTCATTTTAGATCATAAGATGCAATTATGACAAATTACCAGTACATAAAAAATTAAGTCATAGTAAGTTATTAACACTTATTTTCATTTCTGAAGCCTAATCATTGGTGAATATTTTCCAAAAGCATACTTATATATGTTCCTTAGATATTCTTCAAGTATTTATTGATCAGTACTGAAACTTTATATGAAATAGAGGCTTTCTCATTTAAAAGGATCATTTTTAGTGCAATTGCCCTTAAACCATTATTTTAAGATTCAACTTAATGTATTAAAAAGTAGTGAATCTTTAAATGTTTTGTAGTTTAACTATGAAATCAATGATAATTGTCTATTTGTAAATATATTTATATGAAACCGTGCTAATGCAAACAGCATTTATTGACACACGTGGTTTATTTAAAGCCTATCATTTATATTTAAATATACTACATGACAAAGGAAAGAAATAGGTTCTTTTGTTTAAACATTACATGCATGGTATTCTCATGAATTTACATAGGAATTAGCTCATGACATTATGTTTACTGCTTCATGTTTGATATTTATGACTCAGTATTTTGTAAATGTAAAACAAGAATTATACTAGTTTACCAGGTTCTACCATTAGAATGTCAACTTCAATTACATAATGTCTAGAGTTTTTATATTTGAACTTTTATAAATGTTTAAGCTGTTAGTATGTTTTGCTGAGTTTACTGGTAATTTATTATCTTCTTTATTCTTCCTAAGTACGTTAAAGTAACTTCAGGCATTTATCAGGATGCTATCCTATGACACACAAAGACTGAGTTTTGTTGGTTGCAGGATAGAAACTAAACTTGGAAATCTTAGTTATTTGCCCTTCACATCGAAATACCAACCATGCCCTCCAAAATAGGGGGAAAAAAATCTTTTTTTCCAAAACCGTTTTAATGTCAGGCTTTTGAACTGCTCTCCAAATGTTTGTCTGAATAGTATGAAAACTAAATATTTAAACCACCAGAAACTAAACCCTTCTGAAATTCAAACACTACTTCAATCATACATAAATCTAACAAAGGCATCATTAAAGCTTCCTTCAATTATATTCTTTTAAAATAATGAAAAATCATTTTTCTGATGGAAAAAAACAAAAAAGCAAACCAAAATCCTTACATGCTTTAGTGAGAACTTAAATTTCTTCCCTCCATTCTATCTCTAATGTAGTCTTCTTGCCTGTATTTTATGATTTATTTGAATTTTTAATTTTACTTTTTTATTTTACTCCAACTTTCAGAAGTATAAAATTTATGTAATCTTTCAAAAGTATTTCTGTATTTATTTCTTTAATTCACTTATCAAGGCATTTAAGGCTTATTTACTTTTGGTTTTCCATGTGCATAACATATATGATTTTAAATCTGTTTTTAAAATTTTAAAGTAATTAATCTTGATATACTTGAATGCTGTCCAAGAGAATATAATCTCTTTTGGAACTCATTGTATACTATATTCATGAGTCAATTCATCCTTTCATTCATAATTAATATTAAACACCTCTCACCTTCTAGGTAGTAGAGATAGAGATAAACCTTTTCTGATGTTTTTATTATGAAAAAATGATGATTTAGGACATAATCTGAAAAAGTGTTAAAATATCAAGCCCTATGAAGGGACTTAGATCATGAAAGAGAATCAATCAAGTTATGGTTGATTTGCTGGAGAAAATTCAAAGAAAGATAGGACTTGATGTCAGCCTGACACATAAGCAATCCTTCCAATTAAAAATGCTGCTACAGATGTTTTTAATAGCTCTCTCCTTTATAAACCAGTGAAAGCCATCAAGCAATCATCCTCCCAAATTATTAACTGTGAGGAATATCTGCTCTGTTGGACTAAGATGGAAAAGAATAAAAGAACTCAACATATATTCATCTCCTTGGATTTGTGTCGAGCTGGAGATTTTGTGAGTTAAATGTCACAGTTAAGAGAAGTATACCAATCATCTTTTTAATAGAGGGATGATATGTAGAAATTGAGACAAGCCTTGAGAGACAGCAGAATGTCCCATGGGAATCTGGTCTAGTAGTGTAAAAATTTTAGGAAATGTGGAGCAAAGGAGAAATAATCCTCCTTAACAAAGGGAGTACTGGTAAAAAGCTGGAAGGGGAGCAATCAGCATTGCCTCCCGAGCTGAGAGAGCCCTCTTTTAAGGAGGGTCTTTGTAAGTGGCTCTAACCTCCTCTATATCAAAAATGCAGTGGAGATGCACCACCACCATAACAGAACACAGCAGGTGCAGTGAGAGAAGCTTTAAGTGAGCTGGTCCTCATTTACTTGAAAGCAAGCCCACCTGCCTTCTGCTACCATCCTTTCAGGTTCAGCAAGTAGCTGCTCCAAAGAGGGCTGCATCCATGCAGTAACTGGAGAGATGCTAGCACACAAAATGAGAAAAGAACACAAGCAAAATGTAGATGGTGAAATTCTACCGAAAGAGTCAGTTTGTCCCAGAAAATAGAAAAACCTCAAAGCATGTTTCATAGAAGATACAAACACCATGACCCTCTAGAGAGTACAGAAATGTGAAAAATAGACACAAAAGAAAACAAAAGCTGGAGAGACAGCAAAAAGAGAAGAACAATCTGACAGCACAGGGGGAAAAAACGGAAGGAAAAAAAAATAAGACCATTATTAGAGATGAGCTATTCTGAAACCAACAAAATAGAAAATAGATAAGAATGAAAATATATTTAGAAACATGGAAAATAGACTTGAAGGAATCACACAAAAAGAAGGAAAAAAACACAAATAGGAAAGTAACTAGAGAAGAGATTACTGACATGCAGATAAAAGTATCAACACAATGATAAAATGTGATTCTGAAGAAAAAATAGAAGTATAGAATGGAAATAAAAGGTTCATCACTACCCAGGCTGTCCTTCAAGCATTAAAGCTTTGTGATTTTCTGTATTAACCCTAGCAATACAGAACATAGGACCCTCTCCTAAATAAGAATTTCCTTTTTCAAATGTAGTCATGAAAAAAAGGATCAAAACAAAACTAATTGGAAAAGCTATGATAAACCTACATAAATATACAAAGTCAAAGAACCAAAGTCACCAATTCTGAGTATTAAAGATGTAAAACAGAATACAGAATGCAACTATTACAAACTATAGAAATGTATATACACACATATATTTAATAAAATTGAAGAGAAAAAACTATGTAATTCTCATTTTTTTACAGTAGGGAATGATGACTAACATTGAAATGTTAAGTTAAAATAATAATATCCTATTTAATTTTCATATATCTTATCATTTTTACTTTGAAAAATCATGTGAATACTTTGTAGTTGTAAATGGAATTCTATGTGAAGATTTTAAATTTATTCTGAGGAACTTATTTAAAGAAAAAATGCGATATTCCACTATTTTCAAATGAATTCAGTAATCATCTCTGATATTAGACAAATGGATTTAAAACATCTTTTAAAAAGTCATTCATATGATTAAATTGCATTTCTATTAGGGGTAAAGGGAAATTTAAAGTTTTTAAATAAAGTGAACAGTTATGGAGAAAAGAACATTAATAATAGTGAAAAACACAGAACTAAGAACACAAAGAAGAAAGTAATATGAAGAAGTGAAGAATAGTACAACCTGAGGTAGATTTTTCCATGAATAAATAAAATTTGTAGCCTATTGATATGTGAATATGAAAATGTAGGGTGTTTTTGTAGTCTAAAAGTCATGAGTTTAACCTTATTATACTTAAGGGAAATCATCTTTCTTCATATTTAATATTTCTATATATAAAAGTGGAATCATTTCCTTCCCACTAATGTATTCATAAAATTATTGTGAAGAAACATTTTGGAATCCATATGTGGTATAACATGACCAAACACAAATATTCTATTGGTCAAGTCTAGAGAAGTCAGGCATATCAGTGTGTCCATGTTGAAGAATGCAAAGATGTAGTTTATTTGAAATCTCAGTAGAAATAAAATCATTGCCTTGAAAAACAGTATTATTATCTAGAAAAAATCAAGTTTAATAAGTAAAAATTCACTTGTTTTTGGATGCCAGCAATAATGTCAAGATAATCAATTGTATAAGTGACATTGATTGATGTTATGAGCTTGTAGAGTGTGTGAACTCATAATTTAGATTTCTGTAATGCTTTACCTAAGGACAGTTCTCTCCTCTCCAAATTTTTCATATAATTTTCTCTTGCCATATGCATATTTAAGAAATCAAACACAGATTGAGAAGTGTGGAGTGATGTTCTTGAATTTCTAATGAACACAGTTCATTTGCCAGGTAATAAAAAGCAAATTTCACTTATTTAATAGCTTGATTTTTCCCATGTGTTTATTATAAACAATTTAAAACATACCAAAAAAACTGTAAGAATTATTCTTATCACCTAGATTTTAAAATCTAATATATGCTATGCTTCTTTTTCACATAGCCGATCATCTGTATATCCTCTATTGATCAACCATTTTAAATTTTTGATACATTTTACTCTTTACCCCCTAAAAGTGTTGGTGTGATGCCATTTACTAGAGTTCAATGTTTGTTTATGATTACTTTTTCTTTTTATGTAAAATATATAAAAATAAATGCATATTTTCATTGTACAGTTTATTTACTCTGGGAAGGAAATGCATCTATATGACCCAAGCCTCATTAATATATAGAACATTCCACCGGGGATAGTAGCACATGCCTTTAATCCCAGTGGCTGGGGAGACTGAGACAGGAGGATCACGAGTTCAAAGCCAGCTTCAGCAAGGGCAAGGCCCTAAGCAACTCAGTGAGACCTTGTCTCTAAATAAAATACAAAATAGGGCTGGGGATGTGGCTTAGTGGTTGAGTGCCCCTGAGTTCAGTCCCGGTACCAAAAAAAAAAAAAAATAGAACATTCCATTACCCAGAAAGTTCCATGGTGCCCCTTCTCAGTAAATCCCGACCACCACCCCTAAGAATTAACTCTCACCATTGATTAGTTTTACTCATTGTAGACTTTCATAGAACGAATCATGTAGTAGGATTTGGCAAGTGGTTTCTTTCATTGGGTGATAATTTTTTACTATTATCCATATTCATTTATTTTTTAATATTAGTACAGTCAATGTTAACATTTTTTAATGAAAAGATTTAAATGAATAAAACATTCTAGTTATTTCTAAGTTTGTATGAATCTTGATATAACACAAGAACTTAGAAGATAAGTCCATGTACTACTTGTATATATCCCAAAACTAAGACCCCCCAAATTCGCTATTATATCCTGGTTTTATGTGTCTTATTGTTCTATTGTTAGATGAGTTGCTCTATTGGCTTCTGTTTGCTTAATCATCATTGGGATGTATTTGTCTCACAGGGTTATAGTTCATGATAAATGAGAAAACATACATTAAGTGCTAAGCACAATACCTGTAACACAGGAAGGATGAAATAATTGGTAGCCATTATCAGGATTAGAAACCTGTGAATCATTAACATGGAAAATAATCATTAAAAATGTTAACAATCATTGGGTCCTTACATTGCACTGTCCTAAGTGAATTAACCATGTAATTTTCACAAAAACTGTGAAGAAGACATTGGTATTGTCTCTATTTTTATATAGGAACTGAGGTACAGAGAGCTTAAGTTACTTTCCCAGAATACATACTAAGTAATGAAGCAAAGTTTCATGCTCAAGCAGAATGTTCTTGACCATGAAGCCATACTTCCTCTTTCTAGTATAGCGGGGCTCTGCAGTAAACAAGTATGGAAAGTGATCATAGAGCAGTATCTGTGAGTAGCAGGAAGAGTGGTGGACTAGTATTAGGAGAAATGGAAAGAAGCATGCGGACACCAAATCTCAGTGAAGTAAGAAGGAGACTGAAAAACACAAGGAAAACACAAAAGAACAATAAGGAAGAAGAGGCAGAGGAGGAGATGGAGAAGGAGAAGAGAAATAATAAGGCCAACTGTAGTCATTTCAGATTTCCCTATTTCTAGTTCTAGCAATAAGGAAAAAATTCATTATTAGGCTATTTTTATTAGAATTTTATCATTTTATAGTTGAGTTCATCATGACAGACTCATACATGCATGGAATTCAATTTCAGTTCATGACACCACCCCTCTTTATTATTTAAGGAAAATGTAGTTGGAAGATTCCCAGTCACATTAGATTTTCCCTGGAGCTGTAAGCACAGAGCAAGTTTACCCTTAGAGCTTCCATAGTGTTAATTGATGGGTATGAAAGTTCTAAAATTATTGAGTAAAAGAAATATGTTTTGTTGATTTATCTTTATCTTTTTCTTATTCTTAATGTAGCCTTTTTGATTTTATAAATAAACCATACTGTTTATTTGTTAAAAAACATCAAGTATGAAATGAAGCAAAGTTGCAAATATGTCATTCTTATAACAATATTGAGGATAATATTGTAAATAAAGTTACTAAAGTTACTCCAAGACTTACCATCTCAAAACAATGATTGTTATCTATAGTTTCTAGAGGAAAGAAACCTGGACATGGCTTCGTTTGGTCTTCTATTTCAGGGTCTTTTACAAGACTCAGTCAAGTTCTACCTGGGGCAGGATCCCTTCCAAGTTCACTCAGTGGTAGTCGACAGGGTTCAGTTCCTGACAGTCTCTTGGGTTGAGGCTCTTATCTCCTCCCTAGGTATTTTTTCCTCCCAGAGCTTTTCCTCACTTTCTTACCACATGGAAGGAATTTGCTTTACCAAAGCCCGCAAGAGAATCTGCAAGTAATGAAAGTCATATGCAGAAGTATTCTATTTGCTGAAAGCAAGTCACTAAGTCTAGTCATACTCAAGTGCAGTGGATCACAAATGTATGCAAATACAGGAGGTAGAGCTCATGGGAGATCGCTTAGATGTCTGCTTACACTGTATATGTAACTTAATTTTTATTAAACTGATATTAGATGAAAAAGTCTTTCAATTGTTTTGTTTATTCATCAATATATTGTGAAAATTTTCCAGTGCAGTTGAATATTTAAAATTATTTAAAAGCCTATGTAACATTTTATCCTGTGGATAAGTGGTAATACACTTAGTGATTACAAACATAGAGTAGGCGTAGGTTGTCTGAGTTAGAATATTGGTTCTGTTGTTTAGTATCTTTGAGATCTTGGACAGCTACTTAACTTATTTTTAGCAAGGGATTTTTGTTATTAGTGAAATGGAGCTAATAATGATTAAGACCTGAAAAAGTTGAGATCTGTTCCTAACACATGGTGAACATTCAATGAATGCTATTATCATTATTTTCATCATCTTAATGACAGTTACTTCAATTATTAAAACACTGCTGTGACCATTATCGAACATATGATTAATTTTACTCACCTCTTAAATATTTTCTTATGATAAATCCTAAAATTGAAATAGCTAGGTCACAGAATATATTCACTTTTAATACTGCCAAATTAGTTTTTGACAGGGTTATACTACTTTATCTTCACAGCAGGACATGATGGTGTCTTTCTTAAATCTCAGCAATTCTTGAGAATTTCCTCTTAAGAACTGATGATAACTTGAAAATGAAGAAATGCTCTTGCTTTTATCATTTTGATTTATATATCCTTACTATTAAGGTTGAATTTTAAACTCTTATTGGCAGTATACATTTTTTGTAAATTATCTCATATTTGCCCCATTTTAAGAGGATATATTATTTCAAGTATTACTGTGTAATTATCTACTTCTATAATGTAAATGACTCTGTCACATTGATATTTTAGCAGATACTGATATTTTTAGCCAGATAGAACTTATTTCTCATATAGGGGCTGAGAGCTGAGATGGCTCTGAGAAATTCGTCCTTTTTCTCTGGGAAGGTAGAATTGGGCTGTTAACCCCACTCTTAGAAACAGGTAAGAAAGTGTTGATTTCCTACGTACTGACCCATACCCAGTGAGGGCTTCTCAGGGGTTTAGAGGGTCCAGCAACAAGCTGAGTGAAGTATATCAATAGGGTAGCAATTTAAAGAAGTAATTTAAAAGAAATAAGTTCCTTATATTAAAGCAAAGAACCTAAGAAAATAGAGGGTGATATGATCTATAAGAGCCTTCAAATGGTATTGTCAACCTTAAGGCCAGAACAGATGAGGAATCTGAGAGTCTCATGATGACTGAAAAGGGACAAACATGTGACCCAAAAATAGAGGAGGGGAGACTTACTGGAGGACTATTCTCAAAAACATGACCCACCCCTTCTAACATTTATTTTGTATGCAGATGACCTGAGATGTGTATGTAAAGTTAAAGATGCTTATAGCATACTAGGAACTTTTCAAGGACAGGGACTTGCTTATTTATGTTTACATGCAGAGTGATAACCACAATTCCAAACTCATTAGAAGGTGCTAAAAGTGCTGCTAGAGCAATACTACTAGTTTAACAAAAGAATAAAAGGAGGACAACAGTTAAGAAAAAGCATAAGTAGGTTCAACAATCATACTCAGATGCACGTAGGAAGGGAGCTATAAAGTAATGATTGGTGATGGAGTGGCCATCAAGGCCAATTTCACAAAACAATATGATAGACTAAAGGCAAGGAAAGATTGGTACCTAGCAGGTTTCCAGGAATTGAGAAATCCATGCACCAAGAATGTTAGGAAACAATAAAGCAAAACCTTGGTATATATAGAATAGATCATAAATGTTAGAATCCATAATAAGAAGCTTTTCCCAAGTTGATTAGTCACTCATTAACATATTCCATAAGTATACATTGAGCCCTCAGTATGTGACAGAATATGCTTCTCACTGGGTATATGATATGAATAGGGTATACTCTATAACTTCAAGAAGCGGAGAATTGCAACAGAGAATAAAGTTTATGATGCCAAAAGGACAGAGTTTTAAAGAAGTTCCAGTGGAGAACTTGGAGGTGACAAAGGATTGTTAAAGGAGATGAGTCAATTGTCTTTCTGAGCATCAAATTCCCAGTATCTCAAACATTCCCTGGTAAACAAATATTCAATGGATGAAAGTAAGTGAATGCATGACACAGCCACAGCTTGATTATAAATATGTAGTTAGTGTGAAATGTTTTAAGTTCCAGATTGGTTTCTGGCTGACATTTTTTTTAGTAAGCTTCCCTGCTTGCCAATAATTTTTGGTCGGCAAATCAAAATCAATGTTAATATTAGCTAACATTAAACATAATTATAAAGGAAAATCTGTAAAGAATTCTGTGTCTTGCAAAATCAAATATTTTTCATAAATTCTTAAGAGTATTGTCAACTAGATGCAGTTTTGCCCCCCCAGGGAATATCTGGCAATAATACCTGGAAAGACTTCTGAGTGTCAGGACAGGAAAAATTCTACTGTATGTAAAGAACAAAAATGCTTTAAAGGTGCACAGTACAGCCCCCACAACAAAGAAATATCCAGCCAATATGTTCATAGTATCAAGGTTGAGAAGTCCTAGATTGTGGGAATCAAAGTCTCTGCTTATTTGGTACAGATCATCAAAAGATGATTTTATTTTTGAACTCTTGGAACCTTTTTCACTCACAAAGTCCATGTTTAATTACAATCAATGTACTTGGCTCCTTAATAGAACAAAATATAGTAGGGAGAACAGAAGAAAAAATAGAGTTTGGCTCTGAAACAGAGGACACATGAAGGATTAGCCATTTGCCTGCTGCTAAAATGAGACAAAATGTTGGAGCCAACTTTTCACTGGTTATTTTTTTCCCCCAGAATAGAGTCTGGAAAAAATTAACAAATAGAAAGTGGTTGACTCTGGCATTTCTCCTAACTCACTTCTTGTTGGTATTTGCCTTCCTTCACTTCTTTCTGTCTTTCCATGTGTTTTTAGCTTATCCATAAAGAACTTCTTATATTATTCCCCTTTGACTCCTAGTCTCCCCAAAACTTCTCTCCTTTTGGTGTCCAGTTATTAACCATAGGAGAGAGTCCTAGGTCAGTGTCAAAAACTGACAATAGCTTTGATGTTACTACTTGGTAACTATTGTCATTGTAAAAGAAAGATGGTAATGATTAACTCAAAGTAATTGATCAACAAAGATGAGATTTCAAGTGGTAATTTATAAAAGCACTTCAAAGCATGGCTTTAATTTTGTTTTTGTTCTTTAGGACTGAATTTATATGTAATCTCTAACTCCACAAACATAAGATACTGTAACCAAGATTGATCTTCCCTGGTTACAGTATTGGCTATAGTTAACCACTGGTAGTGGTTATTTTACTAAACATTTCCATATCGATAGATATTTAGCTGTTGCCCTGAGTTTCCTGAATGCCCAAGGTCATTGCTGGTGACCCAGACCCACTGCGGACCCTTCTCCAATCCCCACAAATTCAGCAACTACTAGGTTAAAACCTGTGCCTGTTGGTCCCTCCCAGTTCAGCAGCTTCTGCTCTGATTGGCTGATTCCAACTGTTTCTTTTTTTTAGTTTATTTATTTTACAGTAGGATGCATTTTAACATATAGTCTACCAGTGGAGTACAACTTCTCATTCCTCTGGTTGTACATGGTTCAGAATTATTCCAGTAGTGTAATCATACATGTATATAGGGTAATAATTTCTTTCTCTTTCTACTGTCCTTCCCATCCCCACAACCCCAACCCTCCCCTCACTCCCTTCTACCCAAACCTAAGTTCCTTCATTCTTTCCTATTTCCCTGCCCTGCTATGGATGAGCATCTGCTTATCAGAGAAAACATTCAGCCTTTGGTTTTTTGGGATTGGATTATTTCACTTGGTAAGATATTCTCTAGTTCCATCCATTTACCTTCAAATGCCATAATTTTATTCTTCTTTAAGGCTGAGTAATATTCTATTGTGTATATGTACCACATTTTCTTTATTCACTCATCTATTAAAGTGCATCTAGGTTGCTTCCACAGTTTAGCAATTGTGAATTGAGCTACCATAAACGCTGATGTGGCTGCATCACTGTAGTATGCTGATTTTAAGTCCTTTGGGTATAAACCAAGGAGTGGGATAGCTGGGTCAAATGGTGGATCCATTCCAAATTTCCTGAGGTATCTCCATACTGCTTTCCATAGTGGTTGCATCAATTTGTATTCCCACCAACAATGTATGAGTGTACCTTTTTCTCCACATCCTCACCAGCACTTATATTGCTTGTATTCTTGATAATTGCCATTCTGACTGGAGTGACATGAAATCTTACAGTAGTTTTGATTTGCATTTCTCTAATTGCTAGAGATTATGAAGATTTTTTCATATGTTTGTTAATCAATTGTATTTCTTCTGTATAGTGTCTGTTTTGTTCCTTAGCCCATTTATTGATTGTGTTATTTGCTTTTTAGTGTTTTTTTTTAGATCTTTATATATCCTGCAGATTAGTGCTCTGTCTGAGGTGCGTGTGGTAAAGATTTTTTCCCACTCTCTCATCACGTTATTGATTGTTTGCTGAGAAGCTTTTTTCTATGCTCTGCTTATTAGATAATTTGAAGAGTACTTTAAAACTAAATCCCTAGCTAAAACTACTATCAGATTGTTCTTACTGTCATTATTATTGGTGGAAGGGAGCTATGTTTTAGGATTCCAATAAATAAAAGCATGTGAAACTTTCTTTTCCTTGATGCTTACTTAGGTACATATTTGAATGATTTCAAGAAATACAGAAAACCTCAGATATATACCAAAACTTTGCCTTCCACAATAATCCTTAAAGGTCCAAAAATTAATTAATTAAACACACACACACACACACACACACACCCCTTAGTCTGGAAAATTAATTATGGTAAAATATCCACTGCAAAATTTTGACCATTCCGTTGGTATCCAATTCAAATGTGAAATATATAGAAGCTTATAAGTAACAGTATAAATTAAGCACAATTTTCTGACTCATAGGGATAAAAAATGTAACGTAATCGTGTGAATGTGGAAAAAAATAGTAAATGAGGAAATGAGCCACATGAAACAAGTAGTTTAATTATGAGAGACTGAAAGTATATATTAAGAGATTACAACATGGAATCATGATAAAGAGGAAATGACATCATTCAACATACAAGCCTTAAAATTAATTAAAACATATTCTTTTAATTTCAAATCCCTAAAGATACTTTAATACTGATATCATTGTAAAAAAAAATCAATCAATATAAAAAGCAAAAAGATAAAAGTTAAAAATAATTCAAAGTCTCACTACTTAGAACAATCATCACCATTTGGTGAATCTCATTCTGGATGCTTCTCAATTAGGATTTTTTTTAAATATTTTTTTAGTTGTCAATGGACTTTATTTGTTTATATGTAGTGCTGGGAATTGAACCCAGTGCCTCACACATGCTACGCAAGCGCTCTACCACTGAGCCACAACTCCAGCCCCTCAATTAGGATTTTTACAGATATAAGCATGTATGAATGGATAAATGAAGGGATAAAAGAGTGTTTAGGTAGG
Source organism: Geosciurus inauris (assembly GCA_004024805.1). Classification (NCBI taxonomy): domain Eukaryota; kingdom Metazoa; phylum Chordata; class Mammalia; order Rodentia; family Sciuridae; genus Geosciurus; species Geosciurus inauris. The sequence goes on from PVHX01003209.1 coordinate 20,337, forward strand.
TAAAATGTTCTTGTTTGAAAAATAAAAAGATTTTAAATGATATTTTATTATAAATTATTGCATATCACTTTAAATTTTTGAAAATCTAAAGAATCTTCGTACCTAAAACATTTTGCTGAACTTTATACAAAGTTTAAAAATTTTAATGGGTATTTATTTCTGGAATTTCTAAGGATAAGGGAAAAAAAGAATATACAAAAAAAATTAGGAGAATGGAGGTTTGTAAGAATATTTATTTCTTTTTCGAGGCCATTCCTATTTCTTTCTTATTATGAAATATTTTTAATTTAGCATACCTCATTTCTTTATAGCTCCCTGTTTCCCAGTTCCTGACTTTTGCTAGCTATTACATAACTTTTTAAAACATAACCATTATCTTCTCAGTTGTTTAAAGTTCTACACTAAAATAAGTTCAGGCCTTTATACTAAATCCATACACAATTATTCTGTTGTTTCATGATTGATTTAACAATTATATATTATCCATTGACTTCTTGTCTTAGAATGTGAAGATTTAGCCCACTTACACCACTTCTACCATACATATTTCCGCACCCACATCCCCTCATTATGTAATATCATTATTAAAAAAAAATCAAAGGTCAGTGTTCACCATGACTATGTAAGTATTTTTCAAGACTGAACCACGGTGACATTTCTTTCTTATTCAGTATTTTCCCTAAGTCACTAATTGACTTGCTTTTTATGTTTAGATGATTAATTCTTCCTAACTTCATTGTTACTTCCCACATATTAAGTAATTATTTAGGTCCATTTTTCCCTCTTGGAGACACTGCTGCTGGAGCTCTGTGTTCTCCTGAGCTGCCTTCTGGTTACTGCAATTCTGCAGCACTCTCCACACCCTTGGAATTTCCTATTGATTCTGTCCTGAAGCTCCTCTTCTACATAATGTGAGAGTGGCCCCATTTCTCAAACAGCCTGTCTTCTCATTTACCTAGTACACTCTGTGTAAGGAAGCTTGTGTGGTAAGGTTTTGAGATTTTGTGTAGCTGAAGATGTTTTTTATTTTATCCTCCCACAGTAAAGGTAGTTTAGTTTGGCATCAGTCAGAAACTTCTTTGTGAAATCTAGAGGCATTTTCTCATTGTCTCCCAAGGGCCACAGTGTGGCTGCTGCAGTATCAGATGCCTTTTTCATTCCCCAGTTTTACATATCACTTTTTTCCACCTCTCCTAAACTCTATTGTTCTGAAATTTCAGGTTCTGAAGTGAAGCAGGTTTTGGTTTTTTGTTTTTGTTTTTGTGCTGGGTGCAGTATGGGCCATTTTGAGTTTGGATGAGCTTCCAGAGGGGTTGTTTCTATTTTTTTTAATTTCAGCAATCATGCTTTCAATTCCCAGAAAGCTCTTTCTTTTACAATTGGGTTTTTTTTTTAATCATCTAGTCTGGTTTTATGCAGTAAATCTCTTTCCTTGACTTTCAGAAGATACCAATTATAGTTTTTAAAGTTTCATCTGTTCCTGTCAATGTCACACTTCCATGTCCTTTTTCTTGTTTGTTTGTGTTTCTGTATTCCATCCTCTGTTCTTTCCTCAAATACCTTGTCATCCCAGAGATATTGCTCAGTGTTAGAGCACTTGCCTAGCATATGCAAGGCCAGAGTTTGCCTAGCACAGCACTGCCAAAACAAAACAAAACAAAACAAAATCTTGTGATTCCCTGTGTACCAGGTATATAAAAAGCATGTTGGAAGTTCTGTGTGCTTACTTGGGTTTAGCCAGCTGGCAAACTTTGTGGTAGGATGATATTGATAACAGACCTCTTGGATCTATCAGTTTTTCAGCTTTTCCAAAGAAGTACTTTTCAAATTTGAGTTTGAGATTCAACCCTGAGTACTTAGAATCACTTGGAGGACTTGTTAAAACAAAAATTGATATTTTGATTTATTTTGATGCAGTAGACAGAGACTGAGACTTTGCATTTTAATAAGTTTCCTCTAGCTATTAGTGTTGCTGGTCCCTGGGACCACAATTTAAGAATTTTTGAGAAAACTCCAGTTTCATCCTTCTTTATGCTCAGTTACCATTCTTCCACCTGCTTTCCATGTCTCCCCTTTGTTAACATTTCATTCATTATTCTTACTATTTTATGTTTTTATAGATTTTGTATCTTTAAAAAACCTATGTCATTTTAATGAGTCTTCAGGAGGAGCAAACATAAATGCATATGGTCACTCTACCTGAACAAAAGTCTCCCCCTTCTTGGTTACCTTTTGTTTACCTGGAGTGGTTTCCTTAAGCAAGAAGAAAACCGAAGCATAGACGGTGGGCTGGTCAGAGTCGCAGGGATACTTTATCTCTCTTACCCCACTTTGTACCCATGTGCTCTTAACTTTAGGGACCAATGTGGGTAACTTACGGTTTTAAAAATATATGTCAACTTTCTCAGCACCTTCATTTACTGTGGTCCCTATTTGACAATATTTTATTCACTGTTCATTATTTGTGTTGTAGATATGCTCATATATCATTGAGGATAAATTTTTCTATAATATTAATTCAATGTTAATATTGCTAATTTTTAAAATAGGATATCAGAGTAGAAAATTGCATTCTACCATCTTTAATTGAAGTTTTCATTTCTGAGGAACTTCCATGCTTTGAGTTTTTATTTACTAGCTTGAGGCAAAGTGAAAATTACTATTTTAAATCTCCAAGCTCACTGATAAAATATCTATTACATAGCTATTAAACTACATAATTTTATTTTTCTTGATTTATTTTTTATTTCCTACTAGTGGTATTTAATTTGAACCCTTTAATGTGTTGTTTTAGTATTAACTTTACTAATTTAAATAGAATTTTGCCTTTACATGTAAATATTATGATAGTAAGTATAATTATTATTTTTTAAAAATTCTTCTAAGGATAAGTCAATAATGACATAACATATTTTCTTTCAGAATTTTTGGGTGTGACTCCCGCAATAATAGGCACTCAAAGATATTATCTGAACCAGTGAATGTAAAAGTAAATACCATCAGTTGCATGCATACTTGCTAAGTCTGACGCCCTCTGTTATCTCTGTCACCATAAGCAAATCACTAGTAGAAGTACAGGAGAAAAATGCAAGTATGTAAAAACAAAACGTACTCTCTCAATACACCTGAAATTCTACAGTTTGGAGGCTAATAGATAGATGATCAGTTACTCTAATTTATTTAATGTTCACAAAATTTAATTTGTAACATGTGTTTGTGTTGATTTTCTCAAGATCAAATGAAGTTTTATGAAACAAGAAGTCACACCAATATCTCCAGATTGTTGTATAATTGATGCAATGTGTCTTTCATCATTAGTTAAAATCATTAAATGCTTATTAAAATAAGGAACTCATTTGGTCTGTAATATTTTGGGTTTTCCTGAGATTATTTTAAAATAATACAGAAATGCTTCCTTCTCAAGATCCTTTAAAAGGTATACAGCTGCTTTTAAAATTTCAAGAACATCAGAACTATAAATAGTATTTTCATATCTACACACCTACTAGTGATATTTTACCTTTGCAACTGATTTTCATGAAATATTATATCATAATGGTTGAAATTAAAAAGCCTGATTTAACACATTTTCAGAGCATTAAAAATTGCTTATGAAAAAGGTATGAAATGGTAAGAGGAATAATGAAGAATAGCTGCAATCTATTAGGAGAAACCTAAACAATGCCCAACAGTGCCAAGAATTTTTCAACTAATGACTGGCAGGAACTCCCATAGAAATAGAAATATGTAATGACAGCTATCAATACCCCAGAAGATATGTCATTGCAAAAAGAGACACTTGGGTTTCTATATTTAAATCTTCACAATACTCCCCAACACAGCATCGACATATTGAATAGGAAATCATTTGTTATTTCAACTACACTTAAGTGTTGGAGGAAAGTATATTCTGCTAATTATTGTGAAATGATTGCAGCCCTCAATCAAAAGACTCTCAAACAGAATGTTTAAACAGAGTGTGAGGTTTATGGTGTTGACATGACTGTTATAGGACTAAACCACTTATTTCCAGGATTAAACTACTTTATAGAAAAGAGTTGTTGTAGGTACTGAAAATTAGATGACAAATATGATCCAGAAATGCATTTGAGATATTTAGAACTGTCGTTATACATTTTTTCCAAAACAAAAAAATTAAAGTCTTCCTAGTAGTGGCATTGAATATATTATCCTCAGTCCATAGTGGTGACATCTATGTTTACTCTGCAATTCCCAGTCCCTTAATAGTTGAGCAGATCCATGTGATTAGGTCTGGCCAACAGTTGTGAGCAAATGCGACGTGTGTGTTATTTAAGGGCAAGGCTATGGAAGCCCAATGTGATTCTCTAGGCTTGCTCTTGCCCCGCTATAGTAGATGTGGAGTCCCTAGTACCTCAGTGCTGCTTTTTCCCTCTACTATTGTGGTAAGAACATTATAGTGAGATCTAGCCACTTACCAAATGTTTAAGTGCCCAATACTGTATCGTTAAGTGCAAGAACAATGCTGTACAAAAGATCTCTAGAAATCATTCATCTTTCACAGCTGAAACTTTACCCTATCAAACAGCACTACCCATCTTCCCCTTCTCCCAGTTCCTGAAAACCACCATTGTCCTTTCTGCTTCCATGAGCTTGACTACTTTAGACAATGTGTACTAGTGGAACCATGCAGTATTTGCTCTCCTATGACTGGCTTATTTCACTTCTAGCTTCATCCATGTTGTCAAATACGGCAAGATTTCCTTATTTTTTAAGACGGGATAATACTCCATTGCATGTATACACCCTATTTTGTTTATCTGTTTATCTATTCATGGACGTTTAGATTGCTTTCACATCTTGGCTCTTGCTAATAATGATGTAATCAACATGGGGTACAGGTTTGTCTTTGAAATACTAATTTCATTTCCTTTGACTAAATACCCAGAAGTGGGATTGCTGAATCATAAAGTGGTACTATGTTTAACTTTTTAGGAACCTCCACACTACATTCCATGGACTGTGCGAAGGTTCCAGCTCTTCACATCTTAACACTCGTTTTTTGGGTTTGCTTGTTTGCTGCCTTTTTTTTTTATAAGTATGAGGTGCTATCTCATTGTAGTTTCGATTAGTAATGTTGATCTTTTCAAATACTTGTCCCTTTGTATCTTCTTTGGAGAAATGCTTTTTCAAACCTCTGCCCATTTTTTGCTGTTGAATTGTAGGGATTCTTTATGTGTTTGGGGTATGAAATATTTATGAGACATGTGGTTTGAAATTCTTTCTTCCACTCTTTATGATGCCTTTTAACTGCTAATGATTTTCTTAGCTCACACAGCCTAAGTGATTAGATGAAGCAAAGTCCCCATTAATGTGCAAATGACATATAGCATGAACAAGAATGGAATCTTATCATTGTTAAATCACTGGAAATTAAGCGAGGGGGTAGTTTGTTTCACTCAATAAAATTTTGCATTTTATCTAACGTACCTGATTTATTACCATGAAGCTTTTCACATTTTCCTATCATTTGAGTGTCTATAGAATCTCCTGTGACCGGTAATAATTTTTGTCCTTTCCCTTTTTCTTAATATATCTGGATAGAGGTTAGTTAATTGTTTTTTCTCTTCTCAGAGAATAACCTATTTTTTCATTGATTTTTCTACACTTTTAATTTCTACTCTGGTTTATTGTTTCTTTATGCTTCCTTTAAATTTAATTTTATCTCCTTTGCTAATTTATAAGCTGAAATAAATTGTTTGAGATTTTGTCTGTTTTCTAATATAAATGTGTAGTGCAATTTCTCCCTAAGTATTGTCTTCTAGGCACATATTTTTGATAGTACATTTAATTTTTATTCAGTTCAAAATATCTTCTCCTTTGTTTATGGTCCTTTGACAGAAGTATACTAAAATTAAAAAATGATTAAGAACGTAACTTTATTTAGAAATATATTAGTTTCTTGTTTGTTGTGGTTGTTTTGTTTCATTTTGTTTTTTGGTGCCAGGGATGGAACTTGGGTCCTTGGGCATATAGGCTAATGCTGTAGCACTGGGTCGCTATGCTCTCAGTCCAAGATTTTGTTTGTTTGTTTGGTTGGTTGGTTTTTTGTTCCTTTGTTTGTTTGTTTATTTGTTTGTTTGTTTGAGACAGTCTTACAAGATTGCCCAGGCTGGTCTCAAACTCCTGGGCTCACTTAATCTTCCTCAAGCAATCCTCTTGCCTCAACCTTCTGAGCAGCTGGAGCTAAAGACATGCAGATGTGTATGGCTCAGGGGTGTGTGTGTGGGTGTGTGTGTGCGCGCCCACTCACACCACTGGGGATTCAACCCAGGGGTGCTTTACCACTGAGCTACATCCCATGCCCTTTTTAATTTTTATTTTGAGACAGGATCTCCCTAAGTTGCCCAAGTTGGCCTTGAACCTGCCATCCTCCTGCCTCAGCCTTCCGAGTACCTAGGATTACAGATGTGAACCACCACTCCCAGCCTGGCTCAAATTTTCAAGAACAATTCAAAGATGCTTCTGTTATTGATTTCAAATTTAATTTAATTATATTTTGGTTAGAAAACACTTTTGTAGAAATTGAATCCTTTTAAATTTACCGAGACTTGTTTGATGGCCCAGAATGTGGTCTGCCTTGATAAATGCCCCCTGTGCATTCTTCTGCTGGCTATTCAATAAATGTCACTAAATCGAGCTAGTTGAAAGCATATTTTCTAGTCATTTCTTAACTTATGAATTTTTGTCTACTTGTTCTATAATAATTGAGAGAATAGAACTGAATTTTCTAAGAATAATTGTGAATTGTCTCTTTCTCTTTGTAGTACAGCTTTCCCTTCATAAATTCTGAAGCTCTTTTATTAAAAATGTAAACATTTAGCCAGGCGCAGTGGCACATGCCTGTAATCCTAGCACTTTGGAAGGCTGAGACAGGAGAATCGAGTTCAAAGCCAGCTTCAGCAATGGCAAGGCGATAAGCAACTCAGTGAGACCCTGTCTCTACATAAAACACAAATAGGGCTGGGGATGTGGCTCAGTGGTTGAGTGCCCCTGAGTTCAATCCTCAGTACCAAAAAAGAAAAAAGAAAAAAGGAAACATTTAGGATTATTGTGTCACTGATAAATTGTTCCAGGAATGACCATGAAATGGCCTTCATTGTCTGTGTTGTATGCTTTATGCTGAAATTTACTTCGTTAGAAGTTTAGAGTCACTACACCTTTAATTGGGTTACTATTAGTATATTGCACTTTTTCTACCCTTTTTCTAGTAACATACTTGTTTGTGTGTGTGTGTGTGTGTATACACAATACCTTTATCTTATTTATTTTTTAATTTTTTTTTTTGATGCTATGCTGAGGATCAAACCCAGTGCTTTACACGTGCTAGGCAATCTGAGCTACAACCTCAGCCCTGTATGTTTATATTTAAAGTGAGTTTCTTATAGACATCATATGGTTGGGTCTTGCTTTGTTTTTATCTGATAATAAACTGTCCTCTAGTTGAAGCATTTAGAACACTTTATTTTATGTTATTCTGATGTTTTAACTTGGTGACCTGCCTATTTGTTTCTGTTTGTCCCATCTTTTCCTTATTCCATTTTTCATCTTTTCTCTACTTCCATGTATGGTGGGTGTTTTATTAGGCCATCTTATCTCTTTGACTAACTTATTACTTATAATCTGCTGGAGTTTCTTTATTATTGTTTAAACTTTATTTATAACTTTAGAATCTATAGCACACATCTTTCACCCATCATGATCTGCCTTCAAGTGATTCTGTGCTACTTCACACAGAGTAGAGCATCACAATGGCATATTTTCATTTCTTGCTCCCTGGCCTTTTCATTGTTGTCAGCTGTTGCTGTCACACATTTTATGAACCCAATACTATGTTGTTTTTATTTTGTAAACAATTATCTTCTAAAATATTTAAATAGTAAGAAGGAACTCTTCTATATTTGCCCTAATGACTCCTGCTCTCAGTGACTGTATATAGACCCACATTTTTATCCGCCATCAGTTTTCTTCTGTTTGAAGAACTTTTTAACATTTCCTGTAAAGTCTTTATTTTTTCTTCATTTTTTCTACTTCAGAGATAGACTTCTAAACTGATGGTTATTTTTCATTATTTTAAGGATGTTGCTCCATTGTCTTCTCATTTGTGCTTTTTCCAATGAGAGATTAGTTGCCCTCTTCAGCTATGTTACTCTATAAGGAATGTCATTTTGCTCTTATTGCCTTTATGCTTTCTCTTTATCCCTAGTTTGGAATACTTTGATGATGATGTGCCTTTGTGCAGTTTTCCTTATGTTTCATACATTTGAGTATCTTAGATCTATGGTTTTATAGTTTTCACCAAATTTGGAAAACTGTTGACCATAAAGTATTCAAACATTTTTGCTTCCTTCTCTTATTGACAGACTACAGTTGTATATATGTCAGACTACTTATGAGTATCCCACTGGTCACTGATATTCCATTTATTTCTATAGTCATTTTTTTCTCAATTTCATTCATCATAAATAATTTCTATTGTGTGTCTTCAAATTCACTAATATTTTCTTCTTCAATGTCTAATCTGCCAATAATCCCATGTGGTATATTTGTATGCAAGAAATTATAATATTCATTTCTAGAAGTTCAATTTTGGTCATTTTAAGCATCATGTCTCTGCCTAAGTTCTTGAGTATATAAACTCATTTATAGTAACTGTTTTAATATTTAATGTGTTGTTTTAATGTTTAATATTTAATGTGTTGCTAATTACAACACCCATGTCATGCTGGTTTAATTTCAAGTAATTGATTTTGCCGCTTATTATAGGTCACATATTTCTGAATTTTTTAATTAATCTTTTAATTAATGCCTAGTGATTTTTTATTAAATGACAGATTTTGAATTTCATTTTGTTAGAATTGATGTGTTTTTGTATTCTTATAATTATTGTTATGCTTTATATTAAGTTTACTGACTTGAAAACTGTTTGATTCTTTGAGTTTTGCATTAATTTTGTTAGGTGAAACCAGAACAATACCAATCTAGAGCTAATTATTCCCAGTACTGATGCAAACCCATCAATGGCCCCATCATTTAGAAGTTTTCCAGTATGTCTGGTAATAACAGGCAGTATTCCAGGCACTGTTTGAACACAAAAGTTGGATTTTTTCTGTTTTTTAATGTTTTCCCTCATGTGAGTAATTACATTACACACATGCTGTTCATTACTTGGCTGAAATCTTGAGGAAGATCCTTTCTAGAGCTATAGAGCTCATTCTCATGCAGGTATGTCCTTTCCAGTATTCTTTTCTGCAAACTTCAGCTTCCTTTGTATAGCTGAAGTATAGCTCTAAGTTCTCTAAGTTTAGAATAGCTCTAAGCTCCATCTCAACTCAGGGTAAGTACATCAAGCTTAGCCTGGGGTCTTCCTCCTTGCACTATGGCCTGGAAATTCTCTCAAGGCAGTAAGATGCTAATAATAATATGACTCACCTAATTTTTTTCCATTTCTCAGGGACCACTTTTTTTTAACTGACTGATGCCATACCTTGAAAGCCATTTTTTCATAGAGCTTTCTAGTTTGGGGATTACTTCAACTGGATAGGTAATGGTAAATATGGTCCCTATTAATATATCTTAACCAGAAGTGGTCCAAAGTTACTGGGATTTTGATATTAATTTGTCACTATAATCTAGCCTTGTATATCCTGATTAATACACATATTTTACTCCCAGATTATAAAGACAATAGTCAAAGTGTCTTTTTTATTTGAAGTAAAAACAACACCAACCATAATTTATGACACTACATTAATTATATAGAGTGGTGGGTTTTGCTGGGGCATATTTGTACGTGCACATAGAATAATTTGATCAATTTCACTCCTCAGTATCTCCCTTTATCACCACCCAACCCCTTTTCTCTACCCCAGTAGTCTCCCTTCTACTTTTACATCTTTTTCATTTTTCCTATTTTTCTCCCTCTAGCTTTCACATATAAAAATGCAGTACTTGCTTTTCTGCCTTTTATTTTGTTTAACATGATGTTCTCAAAATCTACCTGTTGTCCAAATAACATAATTTTATTGAATAAAAATGCATTGTGTACATATACAACATTTTATTTACCCATTCATCTTTGACAGATTTCATAATCCATCTAGGCTGATTCTGTAACTTGTGAATTAGGCTACAATAAACATGGGTATGCATGTATCTCTAAAGTATGTTGATTTTAATTCTTTTGGATAAATAACAAGGAGTGGTATAACTAGATCATATGGTAGTCCTATTTTTAGTTTTTTAGGACCCTCCCTACTGGCTTCCATAGTAAGTATAGTAATATGCATTCCTTTCAACAAGAAGAGTTCCTTTTTCTCCATATCCTCACCAGCATTTGTTGTCATTTGTGTTATCATTGCCTTTCTAACTGGAGTGAAAACCACATCAAATTTCCTACTAATATTTAGAGGAATGTCTTAAATATTGAGAATTCTACACAATTTGCTTTTGAAAAGAAATGTGAAATTGGTTCTGTTCAGCCCACAATGGACAGACTTGCTCAGCTTTTATGTACGTAGGTCTATTCTTACATTTGAATGGTAGAAACCCATTGACAATATTCCTTGGACTAGATGGAGTAGGATTCAAATTAAACTTTTCAGATTAAACTTTATAATTCCTATTTAACTTTATGAAAGATGCACCATATGTTAATTGGTCTGAAAATCCATGACAAGAATAAATGCACAGCTTTAGCAATAGTATTTCTGGATGGTCTTACAAATAATGGAAATCTGACCTACAGGAACAGCTGTAGTGTAAGTAATAATTTTGAAAGTAGGATTTGAGAAAGTAGATATTATGCAATCAACTACAGTCTTTCTGTTGAAAAACATTTGCTATATTAAAGGCAATTTAGAAAAATAGTGAAGAACATTCATATTCTTACCATTCTAAGGTAACCGTTTTCAAATGTTTTTAATCTTATAATCTTTAAATGTGTGGAAGGGTAAGAATGTATAGTTTAAGCCAAAAAATACATAGAATAGTGCTATAGATTGGATCTTAAATGACCCATAAAGGCCCATGTGTTGTTGAAGGCTTGTTCCTCAGAATAGCACTATTAGAAGTTTGTGGAACTTTTAAGAAATGGAAGCAAATGGGAAGTCTTCAGGTCATTGGAAACATGCCTCTGAAGGAGACAGTGGGATCCCTCTTCTTGTTTTTTTTTTTTTGTTTGTTTGTTTCATTTTGTTTTTTTGTTTTGTTTTTCCACTTCCTAGCCATGAGGTGAGCAGTTTTGCTCCTAGATGTACTCTCACCATGATATGGCACCACAAGCCCAAAACAATAGGACTGTCCAACTGTGGACTGAAACCTCTAAATTTATGAACCCAAATAAAATTTTTCTCATTATACATTGATTATCTTGGGTATTTGTTATAGTAATGAAAAGCTGACTGGCACAGTGTTAAGATGCTTGGATTTCATGTCACACTCCTTGTCTTCAAATTCTTACCCTGTCACTGCCTAGCTCTTTGATGCCAGGCAAGTCATTTGTATCTTTTTGCCTTATCTATATTATGTGAAGAATAATTATTACCTGACTCATGGAAGTTTTGAGGATCTAATGGAAAAATATTTCAAAAATACTTAAAACACACTGACACATAATACGCATTTATTTAACATTAGCTACATTAAGGCTTTCCAGAGAAACAGAACAAGTAGTAGATATAAACGAGGAGAAAAACTACAAAGCAAAGTGTATTTATTGAGGGATGACTCATGAATTAAGGACCTAAGAAGTCCTGTAATGCGCCACCTGCAAGCTGGAAACACAAGAAAGTCCAAGTATCATTCAGTCCAAGTCTGATAACCCAAGATGGTGTAAATCCCAGTCGAAGGGAAGCAGAAGATGAGATGAGAGCTCTCAGCTTAATCAAGAGGCAGAAAAAATGGAGCAAAGTCCTCTTTCTCTTACTTTTTTTTATTCAGACTCCCAGAATGTTGGATTAAGCCCACTCAGACTGTGAATTAAAATTCAATTCAAATTGAATTTTCTCCCTCTTTGTTAACATCCTCTCAGATAACCCTAGTGTTATGGAGCTGGTGCCTTCTGAGAAATTGAGGCACCTTGAAGACCCTCTTTTCAAACCCCAATTCTTGCAATCAAGTCAGAAATATTTTAGACATGTGGCTCCATGTAACACTCATAAGCTTATTGAAGGGACAGGGAAAAGGGAAAGGGGACAGTTTCAAGAGAGAGACTGGATCCTATCAGAGAGGAGAGGGACAATGTGCCTCTCCTGCACTCCAGTTTTATTGGGGATCCTAGAGAAGTTTCCAGAGAGTCCTGCCCAGGTCCACCTCTTAACTTTTGACTGACAGCAGAGTGACATCAGACTTTCAAGTTCCCACTTTCATGACAATTCTAGGTCACCTTGGCCCATGTTGATCAGTTCTAACTGTATTCTTAACTATACATTCTTACAGATTTTATGGTTAGGAGGAACTACCCTTATCTCCCAGAGTCTCAGAATCTAGCCACAGTAATATCCTCAAGGTTCCTCTTACCAACATTATTTTGGGCCTGCATTTTTCCTGCAGTGAACTGGTAGTTTGCTTAAGAATGTGACATATCCTGTCCTGAGGCCAGACAGGGCTGCAAGTAAATTGCTTCTTGGAAAAGAAAGCATGTTGGTGTCATCACAGCAGGGCCATTTTATAAAATTAGTTTCACCCTCATGTTTCCACCATCCTCATCTGCCTATTCCCTAACATTAGAAGTATTGTTCACTATGGACACCCCAGCCCTAGTAAATTGACATATAAAATTAACCATCATAGTATTTACACATTTCTAAACATTCTCCGTAATTATTTATTTTATTATAATATTCCATTATCTTATTCCATTGTCCAGTAATTGCCTGAGTTAATCATTATTTCTACCCAAATTATTTCTAAATGTTATTATAGATAATGCTACAAGGAACATCTTCATATTTGTATCTCTATTTCTGTTGAATTATGTATCACACCAGGATTATCGTGTAAAACTGTTTGTATTCTGATGCTGTTTTCCAAAAGAGCTGTACCAACATGCAATGCTTACACACTGATTTCTTGGATTATTAATTAGCTCAAAGAAAGAATTGTTATTTTTTTAAATGATCACAACCTAAACAGGTGACAGATGGAAAATCTCTTCAAAATATTAAGTTCTTAAATACTTAAGTTCTCAAGATGGTTTTGTCCACAAAGCTGGATTTTTTTAAAAAAATCCAGACCATTTTGAATGCTGAATAAAGGATATAGTTCAATAAGCTTAATCTCTATTGATGTATAATAATATTTCTCAATGCACACAATACATCATTTGGTGAAAAGAAATTCCAATGCTGTGCCCATTTATCCAAAAGTAACACAAATGTGAGTTTAAAAGCACAAGATACACATTCTCAGATAATTAATGTATGTAAAAATTTCATTATATACTAATTAAAATAAATATGCATCCTTCAATAAATATAGTTCATAAATCACTTGAACAAAATTTTAATTCAGGAAAATCTTATGAGAAAGTAGGAGATGGCCCTAGAACTACAAGGCTTTGGTGGAACAGGGCTGGTCTCCTGCCAGAACTCCTGTCTTCTGTTGTATGATCTTCCCAATTGTGCATGCACACTGCCAGTGTTCTTTGGACATTTTTGATGGTGAACTGAAGTCAATCAGTCATGTCATCACCCAGGTCATACATCTATGTAATCACAAGTAAAGATTTTACAACATAATTCTTACTATTACTAGATGCAGTGGACTTTCTTCTTTTCTATTCTGTTCTGTTCTATTCCAGGTCACTTTGTTTAAATGTTGAACTGATTACCTAAAATGACTGCATGACACACTAGTGACTCTGTTTCCATTTTGAAAGTTTTCATATACCCCAAGAAAACTGGATCACTTACTTTTATCCAAACCCAACCACCATTTTAAGTTATCTCAGTATTTACTTGAATTTCTCCTTCATTTGAATGCCCTTACTATGTCCCTCAACACATGCCAGCCCCACTCTCACCAGTTTACACTGTGTCCTTTCCATTCAATCTTACTCATCACTCAGGAGACTTTGAGGATAAGAATTTAGTCCATTTTTTCCCCTTTCTGAATCTAATCATCCACACAAATGAGATCTGCTAGGTGTACCTGTGTTCCAATTTATTTATTCCCATGTGGTATCACATTCTTATGTAGTATTCAATGTTACTTGTCTTTACATTATAAATATTTTTACACGTGCTCCTACTATTATCTTATGCTTTTTCCTATGGTTGCAACTATCTATTGCTAATGATTAGCCATTTAAAATTTAGTGACTTAAAATAATGACACTTTTTTTGCTCACAAATCTGCAATGTGGGCAGAGGTTGGTGGAGACAGCTCATCTTTGCCCTTACAGTGGAGGGTCCCAAAGGCTAGTCTGAGAATTATATGAAGACATGCTCACTCATACGTTTGTCAGTTGTTGCTGAGGTCCTGGATGTCAGGACTAGAAACCAAAACACCTCCTCTCATCAAGGAGCTCAGGGTTTCTTTACAACATAATGGCTGGTCCAAGAGTGGCCCAAGAGAAAGGAAGCTTAGATCCAATTTTATGACCTAGCCTTGGATGTCACACACCGCTGCACTCTGTACTTTGAAGCCACCACAAAGTCTCACCCAATGTCAAGGGAAAAAGGAACAGAATGATCATGTGGATAAAGGAGTGGTAAGGTTCTGAAAGGACATATAGAAGGAACATTCCTATGGCTGTTGCTTGGAAAATACCATCTACGACCCTAGTATTACAACAGTATTTACTAATATTACAAAACACTAGTAATGACATAGATTAAAAGTACAGTACTAATGCTGCAATACTTAAAGCACACCTCTGGTGGCATCTGCTTCCCCTTAATGTATTCTTGATATTTGTGTCCATCAGTGCACACAGTTTCCATGAGAACAGAATTTGTGTCCTGGTCATTATATTTCAAAAACTTATCAAAAAGTTTAGCAGAGAACAGGCTAATATGTTTGTTATGGACATGAAAAGCTTTAATCATCCCAACTTTATATATATATGAATGATATAAAATTATATATATATAATGCATGTCATTCTCAAGCATTTCTAATTCCTTAGCAAATTTCTAGTCAGCTATTTTTCAATTGTAAAATGGAAAAGACTATGCCAAAAAGGATTTAAGGGCTCTTCATGAATATTTAATTAGGACATAAACTCTTCCCCACAGAAAATGTTGGGAAAAAATTATACATTCAAACAGACACTACAATATTTAGCTTCTCCTGCAATTCCTTTTATTAGACAGCATTCAAAATTAAAGGAAGATTTCAACTTAGACCAGACAGTGTTTTATGTAATGTAAACATTTAAGCAGTGTTGTCCTGGGAAATTATCAGTCACATCAGTACATCACCTAAGTACTTTCTCTTAATGGAATAATTTTACATGCAAAGCACTTTCGACAAGATACACATGGCCTTGTTCTAACTCTCCATTAATGTATTTTATGTGCTTTATACTTTACCCTCCAATTCCAATTTTCCAATGGCTATCATGATTTTAATCTAAATCAGTATAATACCAGCTTGTATTCATACTATATTCTTTTCTGTAGGGATCTCTCAAAGCTTAACCTAATGGAATTATTTACAAGATGTATAGAGCAGGAGTGCTTTTAGTTATATTTTAACTAGGATGCTAAAATGTACAAAGATTAGTTCTTGATAAATCCAGAGCTCGCATGCAGGTAGATTTTTCAAAATGGTTTTGCCACAGGGCAGGATTGTTAAATATTTCTAAAGTCCAGACCATTATGAAATGCTGATTGAAGGATAATAACCTCACCTTCAGATTAAACAAAAAAGCAAGCAAACAAACAAAAACTAAACAAGCACACAGACGTGGTCTCAAAGTCACACAATTTTTTTGCATACAATTGTCAAAGTTGTTACAAGCTCTGAGGGGAACATCTATTATCCAGAAGCCAAAGTTAAGAGAAGCTTTGTTCTGGAGAGTGTATTTTATCATGTACATTGTCCTCATTCTTGCCATCACAATCACTGTATGTTGTTTCTTTAGTCATTTAGGATTTTTAGTGTAGTACATGCATTTATGTCATTTCATTTCTAAAAATAACTTTGTAGGTATACATGTATGTGTATATATATGTATATATGTGTGTATATATGTGTATATATATATACACACATACATGTATATGCATATGCATGTGTGTATAATTATTATACAGTTAATTTTACAAACATTTACCAATGAGCATCTATTGTGTATCAGGTACTCTTATAGAAGCTAGGAATAAAAGGAATGAAATGTGTCCCAGTGGAGCACAACTTCTTTTAATGTTGATGGATTCACAACAAGTAATTACAGAATAGTTGGAGTCCTGAGCCAGGAAAACTGCAGCAGAGATAGACAAGAAACTCTTGCAGCAGCCCAGCTCAGGAAACAATGACTTCTTCCTTGGGGAAACTCCATTATGAAAGCTTCTGGTTCCCCAGACTTGTAATACTAATATTGTGTCAATTAAATAAACTTCAGTTACCTCACCACAACCACTCATCTTCATTGTCACCTTTCCTAGATTTTATTTCTGTCCAGTTCATTCCAATTTTTTTCTAATCCATGTACATGATTAACCTCCTTCGTCTATATTCTTGCATACCTCACTAATAAGATTCAAAATCTTTTGCTATAGCATTGTCACAGAGATTGCTTTTTCCCTGTTCTAAATATCTTTCTTTGACCTGCAGTGTCTACTTTAGGACTATGTGGTAACTTTAATCATTGATACATTATGTTAGGAAGTTACATAATATCTCAATTCCATTTTTCCCTTTAGATCGTGGGCAACTTTCAAAGATTATTATAATATTCATATGCAAATTAATCCATTTTGTGCAGATTGTCTTTGACATTTATCTTCTTAATACTCTTATATTCTCTGACTTTCTGGCAGACTAATACCTGGTCAAATATTATTCTAAGGTTTAAAGAAAGATCTTCTAAGAGAGGTGGAAAGGTCACTTTAGAACAAAAAGAGATGGAAAAAATAAACCCCTCTTCCTTGTTTTGAGCAGAATCTATCTCCAGCTATTCAGTAAATAATTCCAAAGTGCAGAACTGACAGAGTTTAGTACCAAATAAAAATCTGAGACCCAGCAGCCCCTTGTGAAAATTGTAAAATTTTAAGATTTCAATAACAAAACTTTAAGCCAAGTGTTGGGCTCCTCTAAACATGACAGCATGTATAAATGCACATGAATAAGGACCTGTCTTAGCAGATAGCATGTTCCAGCCACCAGTTGTCCAGACTACCAAGAAAACTAGGAAGAGATCAACACCTTGCAGAAGGGACAGACAAGTAGAGAATTACATAATAATAATTTAGAACTAATAAGTATAGAATTCATACTATCGCAATTAATAGAGCTATTATTCTGCCCTCTAAGAAGCACTGAGAAGCAAATTTATGTATCTACTGAAATTTCTCACTAAGATGCAAAAGGGAGGGTGCATAAGAAAAGTTAGGACTTTTGTTTTATGTTGCTTATAGTATTCTAAACTGGACAAGATTACTCTAAATGTTCCATTTAAGTGCCCCCAACATCTTAGAATACACAATCTCAGAACTTTTCAAAGTCATGTCCCAAAACTTGTCCATAATGGCTTTTTCTCCCTCTCTCTTCTAGCTTTTCACACTTTTTGAGAATTTTTTTCCTGAAAAGATGCTACTTCTTGGTCTTCTAATGAATATCAATCTAACTCTGTCTTTCCCAGTTAACTTTCTCTTCTATACCCTTAGTCCAAGCCCCTCCTCTCATAAAAAATGTCCAGGAGAAAGTTGGAATAACAGAAATCTATTAAACAAATTGAAGGAGGGGGAAGAGAGGGAGAGAGAGAGAGGGCTGGTGCACACAGGACTTCATTGACACTGACTACTGAACGTACATATGGTCCACTGCTAGCCACACCTCCTCCATTTCTGTGTGATACGGTTCTGTGAATGATTACCACACAACGCCATTCAGTCTGCTAGGGTATCCAACCCCACCCAGGATCCAGGAGCTGCTCTTCTCAATGCCTCTTTGGACCTGAGGGTAATAAAGCCTTCCAACATATTAGCCCTGGAATAAGGAGGTATTACTAGAACTTGTGCTCAAACTTATCTCCTAGAAAAAGTAATTGAGTTTTAAAGAACAAAAAAAAATCGGATGAAAACACAGAAAAGGGGATCAAGCTGGACACACCTCACAGTGAATACATTGTATTAGTTTGCTCCCATTTTAGCAAAACTGGAAGTTTTCTCTTTTAAACTAGATCAAATCAGGTTTTTGCTCCCACAACCTGACCAACAATATTGACAAGGTCACCAATGAACCCCATCTTGTCAAATCCAATTGATTGACATGTTGACCGTTTCATTTTTTATTAGGCCTACAGGATACAGAGTCTCTTGTATTTTGTGTCCTAGCTATAATGTTACTTCTCATTCTCTTTTTATTTTTTATGATTTATTTTCATCTTCCCAACTTTTATTTTTTTTAAATTTATTTATTTATTCTATTTAGATTTACATGACAGCAGAGTACATTTTGATTCATTGTACGCAGACGGAGCACAACTTTTCATTTCTCTGGTTGTATGTGATGTAGAATCACAACATGTATGTGGTCATACATAAAGTTATGGCTATGATGTCTATCATATGCCACCATCTTTACTGTCCCCCTGCCCCCACCCCCTCCCATCCCGTGACCAAAGTTCCTCCATTCTTCCCGTGTCCTCCCCCACATTATGGATCAGCATCTACTTATCAAAGAGAATATTTGGCGTTTGGTTTTCTGAGATTGGCTTATTTCACTTAGCATGATATTTTCCAACTCCATTTAAAAGCCAGTGCTTTCTCTGCCTCTTCCCTCCATAGCTGATCCAGTCCCATGGATCCAAATGCCATTTATATTCTTACATCCCCCTCATTGCAGCTTTGTTTCCTTCTTCCCCTTCCTTTACCCATATAGATATAATTTCTTAATGGTCACTACCTTTATATTCCAATAAGTATCACAAAACTAACTTTACCAAAATCAATTATTTTCCCTCCCTGGAGACTTGCTAGCTTTCTTACATAATTCCTCCATCCTTCTGCTCTTAACTCTGACCAAAACTTTGAGTTCGCTATCCTCATCCTTATCATTCAATTTCTCTATACTCCCTGTGTTTTTGTACCTTCAAAATATACCTGAATCTGGCTGTTTCTCCTTATTCACGCTGTTCCATACCATTGACATCATCATCATTACTCAACTGAACCCTGCAATGCCCTCCCAACTATTGTCCTGAGTCTTGTTCCCACCCAACTTCTGTTCTTCTGGTGGGAGGCAATGATGTTTAATATGGAATTCAGATCATGCAACTTCCCTGCTTCAAGCTCTGCAGAGGCTTGTCAAAATCATCATCATCATCATCATTATCATTATCATCATCATCATCCACCTTCCTTACTGCATCCCTTAGGGCCCCTGTAGGAAAAGAAAGAAAACAGGGTTTTTTGAGATTTTGATGAAGAGATTATTTACACAAGTATGAGCAGAATGTAGGGAAAAATCACAATTTATAAATCATTACTGAGAGCCAGTAAGTAAGGAAGACTGCCTCTGCTAGTTCTCAAGGGTCAATGGAAGGAGGAGTCGCAAATTTGAAAAGAGTTGCATGGGGAGAATTGCCTGACAGGAACTGTGACCTTGAATGGAGGACAGAGACAGTCACAGCATCTCCTCAAGCCAGGTCAGTGCAATAAGTTATCAATATGTTACTTGTCCCTCCTACAGATGTCCTGCTTGTAGCTTTGCATTTCCTGCTAGGGAAATCTGTGGACACAATCTACACAGATCATCCTTCTGGGCATAGAGCAGGTGGAGAAGGCTGGAGGGGGACAGAAAGAACACTGAGGGCACTAATCAAGCCTTAAAATACTCCTCCTTTCCCACCTGGTCTTATCATTCAATGCCCTCGCCTTACTCTGTTTCATCCACAGCAAAATTTAGAGCAAGTTATAGGTCCTCTACAATTGTACTTCCCTCTGCCTACACCCCAAATCTTCATGTAGACAGTTTCAACCCATCATTCCAGTATCTTCTTGCCTATCTCTTCATAGAGAAGCCTTCCCACTCCAGTCATTCTGATATACTTGCCTTCTTAGTATGCCTTATATTATCTAAGAAAAATAGTTATTTCTGTTTACTTGTATTTATTTTCCTAACTTACTTGCTTATCTGTTTCCCTAAACGGAATTTAATTTTCAAAGGTATTGCCAGGCACAGTTATTAAAAAATCTTGTAGTATGCCAGGCGCAGTGGCGCACACCTATAATCCCAGCACTTTGGGAGGCTGAGACAGGAGAATAGCAAGTTCAAAGCCAGCCTCAGCAACAGCGAGGCACTAAGCAACTCAGTGAGACTCTGTCTCTACATAAAACACAAAATAGGGCTGGGGATGTGGCTCAGTGGTTGAGTACCCCTGAGTTCAATCCCTGGTGCCAAAAAAAGAATGAAGGTATTTATTAGGTTAGTTCAATACTAGTTCCTACGCTTTGAAGGGTAGGCTTAATTTTTTTTTCAATAAGTGAACTGCAGGTAATTCAGTAAAGCTGGAGTGAAGGTAAAGAAGAGAGAAATGAAACATGTGGCTGGATTAATCTAAAATTCCAGGACTAAGAAAGGCCAGCCCAGAATGTGGACTAGATTCTGGGCTTTATAAAGCCACTGAAGGGATATAAGCAAGGTTTCTCCACATCCACGTACACTTTGTTGGAAGATTATATGGACTGCCATAAGGAGAACAGATTGGAGAGAAGCCAGCTTAAAGTTGAGAACAGTCAGGACAGTATTGCAGAAACCCAGGCAAAGACAAAGGGATAGAGGAACAGTATGGATTCTAGCTCCCTCTCTTATATTGATGCATTCTATTTCCCATTTATATTATCTAAGAAACATGTAGTTATTTCTCTATATTAAATCTTACAAAATCAAATAGATTCATAAAAATAAAAATAAGCTAAAGAGTGTGTGGGATGCACAAACTCTATGCTAAACTTAGGACTCCCAACTCCTGATGTTCTCCTGATCTTCATGTCCTTATGTGATCCTGTCTTGAAGGTGGATGGAGTCTTTGACATGCTTTAAACTGAACACAGATGCACCATGACTTATGATGGTGTTATATCCTGCTAATCCAATCCTCACTTGAAAACATTGTAAGTCAAATATGCTTTTAAAATACTAATCTGACTGAACATAATAGATTAGCCTAGCCTGCCTTAAATGTGCTCAGAACACTTACACTAGCCTATATTTGTACAAAAGCACCTAACACAAAGCCTCTTTTATAATAAATTGTTTTTTCATATAATTTATTAACTACTATACTGAAAGTAAAAATTAGAAGGGTCGTGTGGCTATGCTTTACATCATTGTAAAGGCGAAAAATTATAAGTCACAACATTCCAAGTCAGGCACCATTTGTAAGGAAGAGTGATGCAATGTCACCTCTGTGATTACATTACATGAGACTGACTTCTGTCTAGCAAAGAGCATGTCCACATCGTGGACTTCTTCGATGAAGAAGCAGCCATGTTTGGGAGGCCCACAGGGTAAAGAACTGAGAGTAGCTTCTAGGACCTGAGAAATACTACAGCTGGCAGCCAGCACACAACTAACACCCTAATACAACCACAGGAAACCAAATCCAGAAAAAAAACCATGTGAGTTTGGAAGTGGATCCTTCCCTGGTTCAGCCTTGACATGAGACCATAGCCACCTTCACTATAGACTCAGGAGGCTAAAGCAGAGAACCTAGCTAAACTGTGCCTGGACTCAACACCCACAGAAAATTCTCAAGAGAAGAAAAATATGCTGGAAAACAGATCAGAAAAAATTATAGAACACTGCACATAGAAACAAAGAAAAAAAATCATGAAAACGAGGCCAAGGGACATGCAGAATAGAATGAGAAGATGTAGCCAATATTTAATCATAGTCCCAAAGAAAAGAACAAAAACAATAGCAGAAAATTTCTATTCAAAGAAATGATGACTAAGAATGTTTCAGAATTTACGAAAGTCTCCATTTCTCAGAGTGAGAAATTCCAAAAGAATTCAAGCAGGGTAAATAAAAAGATTTCCATATCTAAACACTTGAAATCGCACACAAAAAACTAAAGACGAAGAGAACATTTTAAAAGCAGCCAGAGAGAAAAAGAACAAAAAATGGAACAAAATTGAAACTGGCATTTCAACAATTATGGTTGGTAGAATACATACTGATTCCATACAAAATAGAATCTGTATGCACTGAAAAAAAATTAATTAATTCTCAATGTGGAATTTTTATTTAGCAAAACTTATCTCCTATGAATATGGATAAAATAACAATATTTTCAGATGAAGAAACAAGCTTAGTAAAAATGAATTAACACTAAAAAAAATTTAAAAATAAAAACAAGTAATGAAGGAAGATGATTCCAAAAAGAACATGTGAGATACAAACATAAATGTGAAAAAATACACAAACTTTTTGGTAAATACTAAGCAATCACTGACTACATAAAACAATAACAAAATCTGTTCCTGGGATCTAGATATGAAGAATGAACTAAAAGATGGGGCACAACTGGCATATATATGCAAATAACAATATCAATATGATGTGTTCTTTAATTATTTGGGAGAAAGGTAAAGAGACAGATAAACTTCTGACTTTTTGAGTTAAATACATATATTAACATTTCTAAAATACTCATTAAAAATAAATAGAATCAAAATGGTACAAAATTGAAAACTAAGGAGTTAGATGGAGAAAAATAATATAAAACAAGGCAAGAGAGTAATAAAAAATACAAAAACAAAATAAATTAAAAGCACAAAATAAGAAGGTAGAAATAATACAAATATTTTAATAATCACAATCAATGCAAATTATCTTAACTGTCCAGCTAAAATTGTCAGATTGCTTTATTTTATTTTATTTTTTTATTTTTTTTTTAAATATTTTTTTAGATATTGATGGATCTTTATTTTATTCATTTATTATTTATATGTGGTGCTGAGGATAGAACCCAGTGCCTCACGCATGCTAGGCAAGCGCTCTACCACTGCACTACAGCCCCAGCCCAGATTGCTTTTTTTTTAAATGCAGCTTCATGCTGTTTATAAAAGATACAACCTAAACTAAAGATGAGTATCAAATATAAATACTATCCATCAGCTAATAATAATCAAAGGCAGATAAAACTGTCTTGATAGTAGGCAAAGAAGACAGCCAGGTAAAAGGTCTCTCCGGAGGGTAAGGGCATCCCCACACACTGACAAAAGGCTTCTGAAAATTTTGGTATGAGTTTTAATCTGTTAATAGAAATACCAGGAAAAATATTTTTCAGTTTATTTGATATATTCTTGCTAAATTTTACAACTGATACTTAGGAACCAGAAGAAGTAGTTTTACACTGAAAGAAAACATGAGACTGAGATTATTTCCCTCTCTTTCTTCTTGGGTGGCAACTGCCAGTTACAAAAAGTGTGCCTCACTTGCTTAAACTGAGAAATACCCACAAGGAGCACAGGATGCCAAACACTAAGAATCTGCCTTTGGTAACTAAAAATTTCTTTCAAATCTGAATGTTCAGGTATAAATCGGGGCCTAGCAGTATAGGGCCACCTTGGCAACCTTTGCCAGCTGTGGTGAGAGCAACAGAGAGATCACCACAACCCTGCAGCTCCCACCTTTGTCCTTAAGACTGTGCGTGTGTGTACTTGTGTGTGTGTGTTTATTGTGCTGTGTGTCCCTATACTCTATTCTCACTGGAATCCCTGATAATTTATGAAGGACAGCACCCACATACTTATGGCTTTTTACAAGCTAGGGGGAAAAAAACTATTTTTCTTTAAATGTATCAGTCAAAGAATTCTTCCTTTTTGAGACTGTTATTGAGGTCACAAGCTAGTATCAGTGACAGTGCCATTGTCTGGGATGTGTTTGCAACTCCTCGGTTGGAATCGCTTTGGACTCTCTGCAACACTTTTTTGAACATCTTTTGAGTATAGCAATGCTTCATCCTTTGAGAGCGTGTTTGATTTTGTATAAACAGCCCTAAATCATTCAAAGCTAAAGCACATGACAAGGTGAATGGCCAAGTTACATAATGCAATGTGTCATCCAAAGTTGAAGAGGGCTGTTAGAAAGACTAGGGCTTGGGAGCTTCCTGACCCAGGGGAAAAAAATAGTCCAAGGTCTGTGATTGTTGCTTTTCTAATGTGACTGCCAAACAAACTATCAACACCACTGCAAAAATGTCCATATTGTAGGAATATTTGAAGCATTGGAATTAGTATCGAACTTCCCAAGGGCATCGCTTTTAAGGAAATATCAGTATGCATATTTTTAATCATAATTTTTATGTATTAATTGCTTAAATTTATTTTTAATTCACATGCAGAAAAATTAAAATTGTACATATTTGTGGGGTTACCAGGTGATGCTTTAATACATGTAAACATTGTGTAATATTAAATTACAGTAGGCATATTTATCTCCTCAAATGTTTATCATTTCTTTGTGGTGAAAACAGTTGAAATCCCATTTCTAGATTTTTGAATTATATGGTGTATTTTTATTCTATGGTCATCCTCCTGTGCAATAATACACCAGAATTTCTTACTTCTATCCAACTATAACTTAGCACCCATTGATCAACTTCTCCTCATTCCTCTCTACCCTTTACTCTCCTCAGTCTTTGGTAAACCATTCTACTTGCCACTTCTCTGAGATCACCTTGTTTTATATTCAACATATGAGTGAGATCATCTAGTACTTATCTTTCTGTGCTTTGCATATTTCTCTTAATGTAATGATCTCCAGTTCCACACTGTAGTAAGTGACAGGATTTGACCCTTTTCATGGCTGAATAGTGTTCTGCTGTGTAAATGTGCCACATTTCCCTTATCTATTCATCATTTGGTGGACACTCAAGAGTTGTTTCTATTTGTTGGCACTGTGAAGAGTGTTGCAGTAAACTTGGGGGAGCAGATGCGTCTTCAATAGATTGATTTATTATATACATTTTCAGTTATTTTATGAAAAATCATGTAGTACTAACCCTGTATCAGTCCTTATTCTGCACATTTTAGAAATGTAGCTCATTAAACTTCCTACTAGTGCTAAGAGGTATACCTTATGGTTAACTTCACTTTACAGAGAGCAATCTGAACTCAAGTCACTTCTCCAAACAGCCTAGTGTTGCGTTTGAATTATCTCCCACTCAGTTCCAATGCAGAGCACTTGGCATGTCTGTAGGTGGCCTCAGCTTTGTTGCTTTATGGCTCTGCTTCCTAATAGACTAACCTACCCAACGTGGGTTCTAGCAGAAAACTTAATGTTTCTCCAGTCATCTCCTTCTGTATAGTGCACATGTCTTTTGTTTCTTTTTGAAGAACACAGTTTTTCTTCTCCCCCCTAAGATTCTCAAAATTGTCTCAATCAATCAGCCTGCTAGCAAGGATTCTGGAAAATGTAGTTTCAACCCCTACAGCCTGTGTTTTACAAGAGAGAATATTTAAGGAGGAGAGCGATGCTAAGTGGCCAACATTCATACATGCTAGAAGTCAGGGAAGGCTTGTTTAAAAGCAAAAATAAAAGGTCTGTAAGTTAGACTCTGTGTCAGGGAGTCTATATTTATAAGTAATCTGCTGTGCATCAAAAATGGGGAAAATGCAAGGAGAGATTATAGCCCTACAATCCCTTCCAGTTTGTAATATTAATTTGATCATTAGCTGGTGGTCAATTCTTCCCTCCTTAAATTGAGCAGAGAATCATATCCTGATACTAAGCAGCAGTGAATAAATAAAAGGGAAAGAAAAATAGAAACATGTAAGTTGCGTTTTCTCTTGGCTTATTCTCTGGGTGACTGTTTTTAAGCCATGTTTTTCAAAATGCTAATTCTATAAACAAGCAGAGGAAGGTAGAAGAAAAATGTCTATTTTGCTAGTTTTTAAGGGGATGTGGAATTTATAGTTTTAATTTTAAACTCAGATGCAATATAGTGACCTACAAAGGCTTATGCTTTATATGAACTTTGAAAAATATTCAGTGGAATTATTCTGAGACATTACCTTTGGAAATGAAAAAAATCATGTGCTTAGTTGCTTTTCTCTCTTTTTCACTTCTTAAAAAGTTTTGTAGAAAGTCATCCTGTGGAGGAAATATATATAGATAACATGGAGCCCAAGCTTTGCTAAGTAGCTACGAATACTTCTTCCTAATTATATTGCTTTGTTATGTATTGTGACATTGTCCAGTGAAAAAGATAATGACATTAAATATGCAATAAAAATGTTTCTATATATTTTCCTGTAGTTTCATCAGTTTTTTTCTTTGTGGTCAAGTATGATGTCCAATATAAAAGATGACAGAAAATCTGTGGTCAAATCTGTCTACTCCTGCACGAGGGACCTTTGCAGAAAACAATTATGATTATAATTATGGTTTGCATCTATATAATGATAGTGCTTTTTTGTTATGTCACTGTCCTTGACATCATTCCTGGTTTAAAAGAACACATTTCTAAATTTCCAAAAGTTCCATTTGTTACAAAGAGTCAGATTTTAAAACTCCAAATAACATTTTTTTTTAAATACGGAGTTCAATACCAGTTCATAGGTAAAAGACCAGTTTCAGGGCAGCTTAAGGGTTCTAGGAGAGCTCTTTCAGAGAACATGAGGAAATTAATAAATATCAGATAGGACTATAGTGAGTTAGCAAGCACCATCTGTCAAAACTATCTTAAGAACATTAGCATTTTGACTCATTTGTTCTCCGAAAAACCTCAGGATTTTGATACACTTAATGGCCCTACTTTAAACATGAAGAAACAGACACAGAGGTAAACCACTAGTCCAGGATCACATTGCCAGTAAAGAACAGATTGAGAAACCAGTTTGACTCCAGAAATCAACCTGATTTCAGAAGTCTGAATTACTGATGTAGAGGAGGAAGAGAATACTAAAAGAAATGTTGGCACTGCGTTGTGATCACATATTGATCTCCATGCCAGATCACTGAGACTTCCACTACCAACCTCTGGGTCACTGTCTCTCCACTTTATATTTGATGATTTTAGCCCTAGACTCAGTGTTCCTCTCTCCAGTATTGTTCTTCCCTTAATTCTTGTTGATTTCACATTACACTAAATACAGTCCCCAACCAGTGATACCAACACTGCCTAACTCTCAAGTCCCAACTCAAATCAATTATATTTAAATATCTGGCAATGGGAACTAAGAATCTGGTTTCTCATAGGATTTTGCTTCAGCAAAAGTTCGGAATCTACTGCTGTGGATGATCTACCTGCTCGATGCTTTAGTTTCTTGACCTTTTTTTCTTCAAGGAGTTTGTCCTCTACGGAGTCTCAGGCCCTTGTTCCTACAGTCATAACCAATGCCTTCCCCAACACACTCCCTAAGCTCAGTGTCATGCATTCTTTTAGTGTGGATATGGAATGTCTCCCTAAGATCCATGTGTTAAAGACTTGTCCCCCAGCTTGGTACTACTAGGAGGCTGTGGAACCTTTAAGAGGTAGGGTCTACTGGGATGTCTTCTAACATTGGGGGAATATTCTTGAAGGGAATATTGAGATGGCCCCCTCTTCTTCCTCTCTTTTGCTTTCTAACCATGAGGTGAGAAGTTTAGCACTAGCTTTCACCATGATCATGCTTTCACCTTGCCATAGGCCTAAAAGCAATGGAGCCATTCAACCAAAGACTAAAGCCTCCAAACTGTGAGCTAAAATAAACCTTTTCTCTTTTTAAGTTGATTATTTCTAGTATTTATTATAGCAACAGAAAACAGATTAATACAGCACCTGGATCTTTCCAACACATTCCCTCTTGTACCTTGAACTAACTTTCCACTTGACTGTGACCTTCAGTACATTGATTCTGCCAAATTTCGCTATCCCTTGCCCTCTGAATGGCCTCTCTTTCCTCCTTATCTAGCTTAACTTCCATGGTTGAATGTTATAATCACTCTTTTGGGAAGATTCTTAACTTCTTGACCCTCTCTCTTCTTCCTGACCTTATCTAGTAAAACTAAATCATACTTAAATGTAATTCTGCCCATTCTGTACCTGAACCCGTGTAACTGAACATAGTTAAACACAAAAACACACCAACCATTCTCACTTGAAAATAATTTCTACTCACCTGAGGTTGGCCCCAATGCTGCCCAGCAATCCTGAGAGGCATCCTCAGTCTATCTGCCCTGCTTGTCTAGTGTCTGTGTTTCACCTTCTCTCTTCTCAAATACCCAACACCTCCTCCTCCATCTTCACTTTGAGCCGATGACCTTACCTAATTATCCATTGAGAAAATAGGAGCATTCACAGAAAAACGTCCTCAAGTTCACAATCTACCTTTAAGCGTCTGTAGTCACAAGCTCTCCCTTTTCTCCTCTGTCTCCCCCTAAACCAATTCCTCCTCTTCTTTTCTAGATTGTCATGGCCCTGGATCAGCATCATTAGCATCACCTGAAAGTGTATCAGATGGCATGCCAAGCCCTGTCATCCCACCAAACATCTCTTCCCAGTCTCCATGAACCTCCATACTGCTAAAGCCAATTGTTAGTCTGTACTTTCTTGATCTACTAGCAGCATTTTGCAGTTGATTGTCATCCTCTCTCATATGTTTTTTGTTCACTTACTATCAAATTTCTTTCTTGGTTTTATTCCTATGTAGCTGCTTGCTCCTTCCATGTCTCCTCTGCAGAGCCTTTCTTTTTTTCCACTCTGTTTCACTTGGAGTGCTCCATTCTTGGTCATCTTTTCCATATACTTTCATTTCCTCAGTCGTATCACTCAGTCCCTTGCTGTTAAATGCCAACCATGTGCTGATGTCTTGCAAATGCATATCTGTAGCCCAGACATTTTTCCCTGAACCTGGTGTGTCCTGATGTCCATTTACCTAATAGCCACTTCACAGATAATAGACATCTCAAGCCTAGAAACAAAACTAAGCTCCCAATTTTTCCTCACAAAACCTGCTTTACCTGTAGCATTTCCTATGTAATTAAATAGCAAATTCTATTCAGACAACAGAAATAGATTACTGTCTTTCCCCCACACAATTTGTCAATAAATATTGTTAATCGTATTGCCAAAATTTGGCCCTATCTTTACCACCATCTTCTGACCATCTCCACATTAAAAATGTTGGTCTAGGCTAATGTCATTTTTTCATGGAACTTCAGTACATTCTTACCCCCTTACAGCATTATGAAGAAGCAGTCAGTCATTCTATAAAAAACACCAGTTCATTTCTCTTTCTTGCCTCAAGAAACTATAGTGGATTCCAAATTTACCCAGATAAAAATCCAGGGTCTTCACAGTGGCCTACAAGCTGATATTTGACCTGGCTCCATCATGATCTGTCATTTCCCAGACTCCTGATTGCCCAGTGTGCCTCAGCTGTGTAGATTCTCTTGCTATTTTTTGAACATACCAGATCTGCTATTGCCTGGAACCTTGGTACTAGCCGTTCCCTCTGCTTGCAGAGCTTTCCTATTTAATTCAATCACTTCCTTACACCTACCTGACCACCTCTAGGGTAATACTTTGGACCAATGCTCAGCATCTTGCTCTTCTTTTTCCATTTCCTTTATCATATTCTAATATACCTAATATACCATATATTTTACTTACTATATTTATTGGTTTTTTTTAAATTTTTTTTTATTTTTGGTTGTAGATGGACACAATATCTTTATATTATTTATTTATTTTTATGTGGTGCTGAGGATCGAACCCAGTGCGTCACGCATGCGAGGCAAGCACTCTACCACTGAGCTACAGCCCTATTTATTGTTTATCATCATTCTTATCCTGCTAGAAAGTAATTTGTACGAGGGTCAGGATCTCTGGTTGATAGATATGCTCCAACTACTTAGAACGGTGCCTGGTACGTAGCAATAAATTTTAAATGAATAATGAATGACTGATAAATGGAATGGTTGTATTTTATAGATATAACTTGACTGGGATTTAGGAGAAAGAACATTGGAATTGAAGCTAAAAGACCTGATTTGAAATTCTGGATTTGTCATTACTATCTATAGCTTTGGACAAGTCACTAAAACACTCAGCTTCTGAGTCTCTCAAAGGAGAATCATGGTATCTACTTTATCAGAATTTTTTAGGTAATGTTTGAAAAAATCCTTTTGAAATTATTAAATATTATTATAATAAGGGGACCACATAACTTATTATCCAAACTGGACACTTTGAGAGTAAATGAGGGCACCCTTAATAATTACAACTAGGAGTATCCAAAGCCAATCAGGGCAAAGAGTCATCCAATATTGTATCAAATCCTGTTGAATCTACCTTCAAAATACACATCTAGAATCATATAGATCTCATCACTTCTATCACCACTACCCAGGTTTAAGAGACTGTCTCCTTTCATCTGGTCAACTGCAGTAGCTTACCTTATCCTTTCTGGCTCCCTATAAAGTATTCTCTCCACTTCACCCTGGATGGTGTTATTCAATGTAAATCAGAACAAGTCTTTTCTATGCTTCAAATGACTCAAAACTTCACCTTTCACTCAGGAGAAGACCCCAGCTACTTAGCCTGGCCAACAAAGCCCACTGTATTTCAAACTTTATCTCTGACATCTCCCCAGCCTTCCCCCATGTTTCTCCAATGTCTCAAGCATGCTTCTGCTTCAGGTCTTCACACTTATTTTTTTCTCTACCTGAAATGTCTTTCCCTTGCATATTTGCAACTCTCAATGTCCCTCATCTCTCTACCTAAATGTCTACTTATCAGCTTATGTAATAAAATGAAAAGTCCACCCTCTTAACCAAGCCTCTGGCATGCTCTACCCTTTTCATCTGCTTCATTAGTTTTCTTTTTCTTTATAGCACTTGTCATTACCTAACATCTATTGTTTCTATTACTCATATATTGTCTGTGTCACCAGTCAGAATATAATACCAATGAGAGCAAGAGTGCCTTCTTTCCGTTGCTGTATCCCAGAATTTAAAACAGTGTCTGGTGCCTAATTAGCAATCTGTTGCAAAAATGAATGAAAGAAATTGAAGACATTATTACATGCAGATCAGACATAAATGAACCTGTTTAATGCAATAACTACCAAGCTAGGATATGCAAGTGCACTGGTCCCAATGATTCCTTTCAAAATGCTCTCGCCATGTTTGAGTACTCCCTTGATGCAGTTAGGTATGAAAGGAAGAGAGTATTAAGTCAGCCTAGGTGGTGACGCAAATGAGAGTTGGCAGAAAGCACAAGGCAAGCCAGGTGGTGTGACTCCTCTGGAGTTCATGCGGACATCTGAACAATGCAAAGTGCCCCGTGGCATATTCTCATTTTGAAGCACTCCAACATATTAATTCCTTCTCTAATTTATACTCAGCATAAGAATGAAGCTCTAAACGTTACAACTTAAAACCACAAGTCAAACGGCTGTATAGGGGTGACATACTCCCCAATTGGCTTGATAGTTTATTTGCTTATTTAACCTAGAACAGAATTGGCTATGGGGTATACAACTGAGTGCCTTATGTGAGATTCTCAAAGGATAATAACTATTTCTATGACAAGACCACTTTAAAAGATCAGGTTTCTAAATCTGTGACTCTGTCACATGAAAATAACTCACTGGAAATGAAATATTCACTTTAAACAATACCAAATTAGTAGTTAGATGATATTTTTTCAATCAGTTTACTTGGTTCAATTAAATTAGACTTATTTAAGTTTATACTTAGGTAGAATTAAACATTTAAAAATTTAATTTAATAATACTGTACATATCCAGTAATTTTAATGGTTTTATAAAGTTGCAGACATTTGAAAATTTATTTAAAATGTCTCTTATCAAAACTGACATAAGTTTTACAATCAAATATGAATAATACCCTTCACCAAGAGATGAAGATAACAGAATCAGAGTGGGTGAGGAAGTGAGTGGATGTATAAATTTAGAATTTTTCAGGGAGAGATTTATTGAAGAGCTGCCACTTCATTTCAATTCTCTCTCAAACCCTTTATGAAGAGGATACAGTTTTCAGAGTTCAAGAAAGATTTTAAGGAGAAAGAATGTGAAAAGTGAAACAAAAGTCAGAGAAGTCAAGTTTAACTCTTCATATGTGCTTTTGCAACTAAGTCAGATATACCATATGTGTGTGTGTGTGGTAAAATGTACTGGAAATCAAGATTAACTTTGCCTTGACTTAATATACAGAAAGTTTACATAAATAAGAGAATTCAGTGCAACAGTTTTATGAGGAATTTGGTGATGTTGATTTATTTAAATAAATAATGTATACATTAATATTTTAAGTTGTGAGCAGATGACATTGCTGTCCTACCATGAATGTATAAAGACAATACCCTTAAGGTTAATATGTAACAATCATAAAAAACACAACAAATTTATAATTTGATGAATAGCAGTCATTTGTTTTGTAATGCCTGGTAACCAAAATAGATGGAAAAATAATATGATCATCAGTTAAATTTTTGTTCATGTTTAAAATGGAAAAGAAAGGTGGTGTCATTATTGTTGTCATTGTAGATAAAGCATTTTGCTATCACAAGTGAAAACCAGTACAATAAATAAGATCCAAAAAAATAGGCTTATGTTAACTCCTCTAATGATAAAACCATGATTCCCAATACAGTACCCAATTATCATGTGTCTTACTGCCATACATATAAGATCAAAATGCAGTTATCTAGAAGTATAATTGAATTCAGTTCATCTTGCAGGATCTGTTAAACATTTACAGCATTTGAAATGTTTTCTCATTCCTTATTGAAATTTATGGTCAGAATTAATAAATATACAGTACTCACTCTGAAATTTCCTCAAACTAAAATTATTTCAGACAAGCTTTCTCTGTTGCTTAGAATTCAGACCCTTGACAACTCATCTATATCTTAGTGGACCCAAAACTCTTTCTTAAGAAAACTTTGAATCCCCCCACAAGAGTATCTGGAAGAATATCTAAGAAAAAGTATATATTTTTCTTTCATGCTTTTCTTAAAAAATGTATATGAAGTTCATACATTTCTTAAAAAATGTATATGAAGTTATTTAGAGCACCTGTGAAGCTCATGGTAAGGAATGGTCTTCTATTTACCATATGTTCATTTGGGCTCCTGAACTTACATCAGAGATGTGAAATCCACCTTCCACTTGATTGATTATCACAACATACTGTTCCTCCTTTAATCAGCCACATAGAATTTCTGACTGCTAGGCACTTGTCAGAATGTGTAATCTCAAAAATCTTACTTCCTGACCATGATCAAAAGTAACACAGCAAGAAATGTTATTTGTTGTACATGTGGCCTAAATTGTGTGCAGTCTTTCTTCTGGATATTCTACATTTTATCCCTTTGATTAATAATGAAATCTTTGTGTTAGGGCACTATTCCAACCCTTCACATTTATTAACTAATTTAGTCTTCATAAAAGAAACCATGAAGTGGATGATATCATTACTCTCACTGTATAGATGAAGCTGTAGAAATAGGGAATTTTGTTCAGTGATACATACCCATGAAGTGGCAAGGTTGGGTTCCAAAACAAGGTAGTTTGTCTACAGAGCCTGTGCTCTTAGCCCTCACACTAGACCACATACAACTATCCTTGTACTTGTATACCAAAATATGTGTGTCCCTCAAAATTCTGCCTTTCTTTAGTTTTGCTTTGGCATTGAGCTCCCTGTTGAATTTTGGACTTTTCTAGGAAGTAATCTTATGAAACTCACCATTGGACTTATTAAACATATTGCTCTTAATTCAGTTCACTAAGTCACACCATGTATCTCTTAGAAAAAGAAATTTTCCTAAGATGTCAGAAACAAACAAAAAAGTTATATTTTTCTTATGAAAAATATAACCTCCCTCTCATAAATTGTGGTTTTTATCCCTTTATTCCAGCCACTGGTAGATGCCAAACCTAATGTTTGCTCCACCTCCAGTCCCACCTTTGCCCTTGACAAAGACTTTCCTCTGATCCAGCTTGAATCAGCTTCCTCTGAGCTCCACTTTTAACCAGACTCCAAATTCAGCTCTTTTTTCCATTTTAGTCCAGTTTTAGCAAGAATTCTGCTGAAGTCAGTTTAGTGAAAACCCTCAAACCTTGATATTTGAATTCCCTCTTCCCTACCCTCAATATCTTATTACCACGGCTTGTTTTTATTAAGAATTCTGACAAGTAAGTTTAACCAGAGTCCCCCTTACCCTGATATTTCCACTTAGTAATTTGCTGTCCATTCACCCCCATCTTGCTCTTTAGTATAAATTCTTACTTTGCCTTGTTGTATTCAGTGTGGAGCACCATCTCTCTTTCCCCACTGCAAGGCCCCACAGCAGTGGTTCTCACACCTGTCATGATATCCTGAGTAGCCTGCTTTACTGTTCTTTTTTTTTTTTTTTTTTCAGTACTGGGGATTGAACTCAAGGATACTCGACCACTGAGCCACATTTCCAGCCCTATTTTGTGTTTTATGTAGAGACAGGGTCTCACTGAGTTGCTTAGCACCTCACCGTTGCTGAGACTGGCTTTGAACTCACAATTCTCCTGTCTCAGCCTCCCAAAGCACTGGGATTACAGGCATGTGTGGCTCTTACCGTTCTTTAACCAGGGCTGTTACATAATTTTTAAATACCTTCTGAGTATTTTGTGCACAATTATTCAGCCTTACTTTCCTGCATTTATCTTCCTTATTCTGTTATTTGTGTCAAGGTAAATAATTTACCTTGACACAAATATTTAAAAAATATTTAAAAAATACATTTTTTAAAATGTATTGAAGCATCCAACAATTACAATTATTGCTAAAAGATCCAGTGAAGTTGGAAATGCTAATTTATTTAAGAAGGCATGATTTAGTGGTTCTAAAGAGAGTATTACATGTTGCAGTGTTTTTTTTAAAAAATGTTTATTTTTTAGTTGTAGGTGGACAGAATATCTTTATTTTATTTTTATGCGGTGCTGAGGATCGAACCCAGTGCCTCACGCATGCTAGGCGAGCACGTTACCACTGAGCCAAAACCCCAGTCCCTGTTGCAGTGTTATTTTAATGAGTGTAATAATATCCATGCTTAGTCAACAAGCTTTCTGAGGTGAACAAGCTGGACGTGACTGTTCCCTACTTCAGTGGAATAAAGGGGACTTCAGGTTTGTGTTCAAAAACTGAAGAGAAATGCAGA
Source organism: Geosciurus inauris (assembly GCA_004024805.1). NCBI lineage: Eukaryota > Metazoa > Chordata > Mammalia > Rodentia > Sciuridae > Geosciurus > Geosciurus inauris. The sequence continues at coordinate 55,696 of PVHX01003209.1, forward strand.
ATTTGAGAGTCAAGCCCTCTGTACCATGGAAAGGAGTAGAGCAAAACAGAGCTTCTTCTAAGACCATAGAGTAGGAAAGAGCTCTAGAAGCAAGGAGGTGAGAGAAAGGGCTAAAATTCTGGTCTCCAACCTAAAATTAAGAATAAATAGGGCTGGGGTTGTGGCTCAGTGGTAGAGCACTTGCCTAGCATGCGTGAGGCACTGGGTTCGATCCTCAGCACCACATATAAATAATAAATGAATAAAATAAAGATCCATCAACAACTAAAAAAATTTAAAAAAAAAAAAAAAGAATAAATAAAATAATCCTATAACAAATCATCCAACATGGGCCCTATGACAGTCAAGTGAATTTTTTTAATTTAAAAGAAATGCCTCCAAAATGATTTTACCAGAATCTAGAATCCCAATATTGGAGATTTAATGGGGTTAATAGGAAAATACTCACAGAAGAATGACAGGGGCACTATCACATTGATCTAGTTAATGCATATGATTAATATACGTAATTAGCTTTCCTAATGCCTATCTGAGCATTACCCAAGGTAATCAGAGTTTTGATGGAAGGTGGGAGAACAGGAGCAAAGGGTAGTTTGGGGGCCTGGGGCACCTCAGAGAACCACTGGGGTGAGTGGCTGCTCTGGGGAAAGTCCAGCATGAGGGGAAAATACCACACATGTTCAGCTTGGTACCTTTGGAGCATGTGAAGAAGGAGACTTGGAACACATTTGATGGTGTGGGTTGGAAGCGCCAAAGAAGGATTTGGAAATAGGTTTCCTCACTTACACTCATGCAAGTGAAAGAGAGCATCTGGGAGTGAGAGTACATTTAGTGAGTGAAGATAGGAACATAGAAGAAAGACCTGGGGATAGGAGACGGAGGAAAAGGCATCCAAAAAGACAACCGAGATGAATTGACCAGAGAAAGGAGGAAACTGGGAAGAAAAACAATGGAATTCAAGGACCAGTGTGTTCAGCTGTGACCTGACTGCATTCTGAGCAGAATTGTGAAATTATATATATATACACACACACACACACACATAGACATATATGTGTATATATATATATATGTGCATGTATATATATATAATGTGCACTTTCTCTCATATATATGTGTATATATATGTTGCATATATGTAGCATAAAATATTGTACTATCATATTATATAAAATATATTTAAATAATACAATAATATATACATTGTTTCATGTATGTATGTGTATATATATATAGGGTTTTGTGGCATTATATGGAGTACTAGTGTCTAGTGTGTCTCTGAGAACCCTTACAGTTCTTAAGTCACTTTACCTTGAGGCATAAGTTTCCCTACCTATAAAATCTTTATGATACTGACTATTCTTTATTGTCTATGGGAAATTTGAAAGGATTCATAGCACGCTATCTAGGAGAATTCCCTGGGCCCTAAGAGACTAGTATTATTATTATTCCTGCTATTGTTATGTCATTATTATGCTAATGCTACCTTTTATTAGCTTAGCCAATGGAAGAATATTTATTTATGAAAAGAATACACGGCCTAAATGAATACAAGAACTTATTGCTTCTTTGCTTCTAAGTATATACGCACTTGGAGAAGATGCTTTAAAAAGCAGAGCATTTTCACAGAAAGTAAAGGAAGCATTTCATCGCTCCTCAGTTAAGCAGTCATTATTATACAGTTGCCTGTTTTCCCCATCTGAAATTACCACCATAAATGTCCTTCTTTATTCATGCATTTAATTCTTAGCCTTTCAGCTGCCATTCGAAATGCTTGGCTTTTGATGTGCATCCTCAATGCCATCTTTGTTTATCCAGAAATACTTCTCTTTCCAGATATTTTCCAAATATGGGAACACCTGTCAAGAAGAACATGCTGTGTGTGTGTGTAAGTTTCAATGGACTCTGATGGTATTTGCATTTTCTTACCTAATGGTAAGAAAGCCGCTGAGACAAGGAGCAGGGAGGCTGACAGCATGACTGGTGACCATGTTAGACATGGGTGCAACCATCTTCTTGTTTGTGGTGCACAGGGAATGCTAAGCAAGAGATGGCCAGACTCCTTACTCAGGGATCTCAGAGGTTGATTAATGAACCCTCTGGGAAGGATTTGGTCTTATATGAAGGCAATGTCAAATAAAGCCAAATATTCTTCATAAATCACATGAAATGAGGATGCTTCCATCTCCAGTAACCTGACAAATAGTCCATAAAGCATAGCAGCTATCTGTCCTGCTCAATCAAAGAGGAACAAGTACCGTCCAGGGCAAGATGATCACATATTCAAAACACTCCCATCTTTCTCTTACTCTCTTCCTAGATCTTCTTTTACTAGCCCCTTTGGCATTTTACCTTGATAGAAACTATAATTTTTAACTCTTTCCCAGCATCCACACTGAAGGACTGAGTAACCCACATTTACAGATTGACAGACCTAATTAAATTTTGACTTAAATCAATTCAACAATGTTACCTCAGCTTTGTTTAAGCCTCATCTCTCTCTCCCTTCTTCCCTCCCTCCTTCCCTCCCTCTCTCTCTCTCTCTCTCTCTCTCACACACACACACACACACACACGAACATACCCACACTTTTAAAGGTGTTTTAATTTCCTAACTCATAGCAAAGAAGTAAAGGTCTTACACAGGTGGAATGCAGAAGTCCCTAAAATCAAAAAGAAGAGACCCATTTGAAAACAAAGGGAAATTTGACTGAGAGTCTATGGGTGACAGAGGAACTACTACTGTACTTTCTTAGAAACCAAAGTCTATAATCTGCCCACACATGGAAAACCTGGTACCCTCCCAGGAATCCAGGCTAGCTTCATTGAGCTTTGGAATAACTCTGCTTCAAGAATTTCTCAGGACAAAGAGCTTATTCTATTCATTTGTCACCTATTCTATTAGAGCCTGATCCTTCCTTACTCATATTTCTGTGGGGACACCTCTTCCCAGGAACCTCTTCCCCATCTTACCTAACTTGAAACTCACCTCTGTGTTCCCCTCTGTCAACTTTCCATGTCATGAATATGGACACTTTTAGTATTGCATATTTAAATGTTGCTGTTTCTGGTTTTAGAACCAATCTCCCTTTCTCTAATAATAAGAAATACATGCTAATGACATCCATATTTCATATCTACCCATTGTAAGAAGTTTATAAGAAGCATTTCTACAAAGAGGATTTTCTTGCTGAATAGGAGAAATAATAAACAGTATTATGTTTATTGAGCAATTCTGTCTAGTTTTATGGAAGGCTCAATAGAGAAAAAAGACAGGTTTTTTTTTTTTCTTTAAGGACTTTACAGTTTTAGTAAGTCTGCTCAGCTCACCATGTATTACAATTAATAAATATTGTCTAGTTATCTTTAATGCTATGCTCCATTCAAGAAAAAAAAAAGGAATATGAGTGTCATTATATCCAGAAAAAAAGTCGAAATGCATTTGCTTGTGTCTGAATTCTCTAAATGATATAATTCAGAACAAAATGTATCCAGAGTTATCCAAATAATTGTTGTTCTGGGTCTTCAAATATTCAACCATTTTTAAACACCTGGTATGAAAAAATGTAGAAATTTTTATCCAGGTAAAATTCTGTATGTTTTTTTTTATGTAAACACTGCCCTCACAAATAAGTAAAAGGAAAATTAGAGGGTATAGTATTATACTTCATGAGTGAATTAGCTACTTTATAGTACTGATATTTATAATAGGAAAGCAGAAATATTTCTGAGGTCTTTCCTGGTTATGTGAAATTACTAATACTCTAATTCTGAGCTGTTGCAGAACTGTCACTTGGAATGTACATTCTAATAGGACCATCTATGCATACACAGCTCTCATGAGTGCTTCATTTTACATTTCCTGCAAAGAAAAAAGGCTTACAAAAAATGTTTTCTTCCATGTGTGTCATGAATCCCTGGGAATATGTACTGTGAGTACAGAGAAATGTGATGGTCTCATACACATGGGTAACTAAAATTTGCTATAAGAATTGATGTTACAGATACTAAGAAGAACTTTACTTAGGAATCTATGTTTCTTTTACAGACTTTCTATCAGATCTCAAGTGTCTGTGCAAAAAAATCAAATTTTACTTCCAATTACCTGATTAATTTAGAATGCATCTTTGGATTCATTTAACATAGCTAAATGTTAAGATGTAAAATATTGTCCAATGTATTAAAATATCTGCAATTTTTACCCTTTCAAAGAGCATTGTGCTTATCCTAACATATTACTTCTCTTCCCAATCATTTTTTCTTTCTTTTTTCTTCTCTATTCACTTTAGAAAAAACATACTATTTTCTGACAGTTGATTTAAGGTCACTAACCCATATTCTACCATAGGTCATGGAGGTCAATGGAATTAGTCAAAACAAATTTGGGGTTAACATTGAGTAACAATTTTCTTACTGTAACCTATGCATTTTGTCCTTTGAAAAATGAAACTGAAAAACTAGAAAAGCTACAGAAAGAAAGAGTAGGAATCATTGCTTCTGTTCATGGTCTCTGACTGGCTGACCTGCAAGGACTATGAAGTGCTCCCACCAGGGTGAAGCAAAAGGGAAAGCAAACCCAAAGCAAGGCAAAATTCAACCATAAACAGATAGCTGGCAGTGAGTAGGGCTGTCACGGTGGCTTATGTTAACATACAGTTATCACGTGCTCTGAATGTCCACAAATTACCTGGGAACCAGTGCCAAGGTATACAACACTCCACTTCTCAGGTAATGATTCAACTCCTCAGAGCAGCCCTGAGTTCCTTTCTGGAAATTCACAATTTCACATCTCTAGATGTATATGGCACCAGAGTGTTATAAACTAAAATGCGGTGGTGGTTTGTCAGAGTTTACAGCTTTTTTACCTACTGCAAGATGAAAGGGATAAGGTTATTTTCTCTTCACAATAAGAAGAGACTCGAAATGCTCACAGACTTCAGAGAGGAAGAATTACAGTGAATTACTCCAGAAACATCCCTTTGAGTTTATCAGATGCCTTCTTCTCTTATGATTTGATTAAATGTAATATTAAAAATAAATAAATAAATAAATAAAAATAAATATTACAATAATCACTTGCTACCTGGGTAAAGGAAGGATTTTGATATTTAGTGATCTATTTTAATGTTTCTTAAAGTAGATCTTTTTACTCTTGCTAAATCTTCTTCCTGAGTTCAAGTCCTTAGTTCAGATGAACTTTTTCATTTTTGGTTCACAAATTGTATTTTCTAGGTGGCTTATTTTGTGTGCCTTTTCATTTTTTTCATTCTGTACTGTTTATAAGAAAGATTTTGCATATCAAGGTACTTATATAGCATTTGGTAAGAACCTACTTTAAAATTGTCTCATTATTAAGATTAAATATTAGGTACCAATTCATGACTTTAATAATAGCCTCATTCTAAATAGTTCCATTTATAGATCTGCTATTTTAAAACATCCTCTATATTTCATATTTAGCTAGTATCTGCTCAAATCTTGTTTTCATTTAGAAATTTCCACTCTAATGTGGAAAACTCATGATCACTTGTAATTCTTCACCCTTCAAACATCATTAAACAGGTTCCTTATATTATTAGTACACTGCATATTAATCCACCCATTCAACATTAAAAACACATTTATTATCACTGCAGTAAGTGCTGCCTTAGCAGCTCAAAGGACAAAGATTATTAAGACATATCCCCTATCCTCATGGAACTCATGATCAAGTAGGGTACAGAAATGGGAATTGCAACCTAGTAGGATAGGTGAATAACGTTACATACATGTGTAACTATAATAGCATATGGCTGTCTAGAAAGTTCTAAAAAGATGGAAGGATCAATTCTTCAAGATTCAGAGTATAAAGGGAAATACAATTTTCAGGATGAATTCTTATAAGGAAGTATCTGGGTTCGATGGTAGTCCTCTTTCCACTGGTATAATTTAATCCAAACCAATGAAAACTAAAGAAAGTGCTAAAATAACTTCAAGCATCTTCTTTATTCTGTAGTTTAAAGAGAGCTATTTTGGAATTTCATTCCCAGTCCTAGGTCCTGCCTTTGAATCTACTTCAAGTCAGTATATTTTTAGGTCTCTTGGTTTCATGCTACCAACTTTCCTATTTATAGAAATAATTGTCATTGCCAGTTGTAGAAACTGTTCCTTGCTAAATTTGGAATGAAAATTTTTCATTCATCTTAGATCAGGAATACTCCTTTCAAAATTATTTGGATCGACTTTCTTCACTGCCATAGGAGCAATTCTTTCAAACTCAGCCACCTGGAAATCTTCAAGTATGTGTGCTGAATGAAGGCAATATTCTAGAAAAACAGTCACTGAATGAAACAATTCCTCCTCACCTTACCTGGGCCACAAATTGTTTACATGAAGAATGAAAGATAAAACAAGCATCTTTGAATCTAAGCAGTTTAAATTTTTATTTGAAAGATGATGTTGAAATCTATCAAATTTTTACCAAAAAAAAAAAAATCTGGGTTTTCATCTCAATGAAAATAAGATTAAAAATAAAAAATAAACCATTGAGTTTTCATTCCTTGCCCAAATAATATTGTGGGGCCAAGGGCTCCAGCAGAAGTGAGTAGCATCACATGGACCAAGATGGAACTCACAGCCAACAAGATCAGCAATTCTGGAGTGTCCTCTGATTTCCACATCTTACACTAAAGCATAGAGAAACTATGTGGCCTGAGGCAACATGCTGATTCCCCCCACCACTAGCATGTGCTTTACATAAAGGGCCTGTGAAAGGGGAAACTGCCCCACAGATATCTACACTCCTGTAGCCCTCCTGTTTTAATAGGGCAAGCATGAGATGGGGGAGAAAGGACAGATAAATATGCTGAGCTCAGGATGTGAGTGGCTGAGCTGGAGGTGCAAACTCTTTAGGGTGGTCCTGGGGCATGATGGCTGCCAGCACCAGGAAAGCTTGGGGATGACTGGTCCCCTAAGAAATTGAGTTGGATATAAGGTTGGCCCTGGGAAGTAAAGGGCCCTCCATTCCCAGGTAACTCATTGGTAGACAATCTAGAAGGAACTCACTGAACAATGCTGCTGAACCTTTTATAAAATGAACTTCAAATGAGCAAAGAGTTTCAAGAATTCTCTAACTATGCATATTTTAATGAAAGAATAATAATAGTTATTAGGTTTTAGTGCTAGACCTTGTGCATCCGGCCTTAGATATTTAACATTAAATTTTCATTTGTAATATTGAGGTGAGGATGTCCTTCATATGTCCTGTGCTAACACAGGTGAGGTGAGCCACAGACTCTGAAAGAGTTGGCATTTTGTGTTTATTAGGCTCGGAGGGAGGAGGAAAATGAATAGAAGCTTCATATGCCTGACTCCTGGAAGCTCTTCCTGCCAAGCCCCAGGTGAAGCTGCAGCCACTGCACAACAGAGTGCTCATTAGTGTGAGAAGCTCCAGTCATCAATCCCCAGAAACTGTTCTTTGCTCATTTGAAGAATGATGAGATGAAGAAGTCACGTGTGACTGGGAGCAAGTTGGGAAACAAGCCCTGATAAATTGTCCCTGAGATTGAAAGCAGAATAAGCAGTGCATTGCATCTGATGGGAAGGAAAGGCCATGCAAATTTACTGGGAAGGAAAGCATGGTTAAAAGTAAGCAAACAGAGCAAGCCACAGACTCTCGTCAATTCTCACTTTGTTGCTGTCACCATGGGTCATGAGCTCTGAGAGGTAAGACAGTAAGAAATTAAGAAGTTGTAATGCTTTTGGCCTTCTTTTAGAACTGCAGCAAGTCTAGAAGAGACTCATCAGATCCTCTGGAGAACAAATGCTTTGCTTTGATGGCATGGGTCAGTACCACATATTAAAAAGGAATATTATGGCCAAAAAATGTAAGAATACCTTGGAAAATCACCAACCAGTAATATGTATAGTTCTGTGTAATTGTGGTGCAGATATTCAAAACAAACACAATATATTCATAAACATGGAATAAATGATTCATCTTAGTTCATTTAAATATTCATGAATGCTTTCTTTGTCCTATTTTTCTGAGTACTAAGGATAGAACAGGAAATCAAAGTGTCTTCCCCCATGGGCTTGCACTGGTGAAGGACCAGCGGCACTAACTATATATACATATTTACAAATGCTATAAAGAAAACAAATCAGGATAAGAGAAAAGAAACTGATGGGAAATGTGTTTTTTGTGTGTGTGTGTGTGTGTGTGTGTGTGTGTGTGTGTGTGTTTTAACACTGCATGATCTAGAGGGTCTCCCTGTGGAGGCAACATTTGAGCAGAGGTTTGAATAAACTGTGAAAAATGAAAGAAAAAAAAGCTTAAACTGAAACATATTATCAGCTTCTCTCAGCTGGGTTTTGAAGAAAGCCTCTGTAGTAATTCCTCAAGAGCCCAAGACCAGAGATCTTGAACCCACTCCTTGGAGCTGCCAGTTACAGAACACATACCATGGCCTGACGCTGTGCTAAGAAGGTCACAGACCTTATCTCCTATAATCCTCACAAGTCTATAAATCCTCACAAGCAAGGGAGATATCATGATCCTCATTTTACAGATGAGATAACTGAGAATCACAGGGGTTAAGAAATCAGCCCAAGGCACTCAAAATCAAGTGACAAGTGTAGATGCATCCTGAGGTCTTCGCCTACTAGTCCTTAACCTCCATGCATACACCTTCACTTGGAATGCCTATGTCCAGCTGAATTTCCAAACCAGTTTCATCTTCCCTTTAGTAGTAACCTCAAACAGCCTATCAGACATCCTTCTGTCTCTTTCTCCCCCCACCCCCTATCCTTCTCTCTTTTGTTCATTCCTAAGTGAATCTAATCTACTTGGACTTTTCAGTGTAGCCATGACTCCATGATAACGGCAGCAGGAGGACAGTGCTGGACAGGAACGGCCTGGGGCAAGAATTCAGCTTTATAAGATGAGAAGGCAGTTTAAGAGAGGGCAAGGCCCGGAAGAACCAATTGATGGCACTCACCAAGAGACTGAATTCCATGTAGAAATCCATCAGAGAAAAAAAAAGAAAAGAGAGAAATCAGTCAGAGAATAAAGAACCCAGCAGGCAAGATATAGAACTTATATAGGAAAAAATACTTAGAGCTGGAAATGATCCGGGGATCTCTGCCCATCCTTAGAGTTTTTTGTTCTTCATTCACACTTGGTTTAGTGATGTTAACCTTTAGCCCAGCACTGTAAAGTGTCAGAGGATTTCAAAGAATTGCTACCCTTAGCTGGAACCAGCAGAGAACCCATGGTGAAAGTACCAAAGTGACATCCATTGTTCACCTGGGCAGATTCCAGGGACCTCTTTAACTTGCAATTAAGCATTCTGATATGCTCAAACTAATTTTTATGTCCAACAGATAAAAGCAAAGATGAGGAAAAGCTAACAAAGAGCCTATACCATTTGCATTGGTTATCTAGTCACCATTATTATTAATGATATAGATATCACAAACTAGACAGGGTCTATGCTCTTTGCATTTGGACCAAGCAAAGGAATCAAATAAAGAGCACAGAAACAGCACCATAAAGTTATGCCCAGTGGAGAAACAACACTAACATGAGTTCCATTCTTATCCCCAAAAGCATCTGGCTAGAAATGACCGGGAGGTCTAACCAACCTTAGTTTTATTTTAGATTGTGACTTGTACAAATTTAAAATTACATGTGATAACTGTGGAAAAATATGATATAAAAACTGTTTAATGCCATAACTTAGCTAAGGCCAGGAGGTCTTGGAATATGTTGGTGGTGTTCAATGGTGGGGCCTTTGGAAGGTGTTTGGATCATGAGTCTCTGACCTCATCAGTGGATTCATTCATTCATTGGTGGATTCATACTGTAATGAATTTGAGGGAGAACTCAAAAGTGAGCACACACACTCTCTCTGCTAATGGAATTTCTAATAAAGTGTAGTATTTTATATACTCTTGAGTCCCACATATTAAGAGAAAGAAGACCCATAAAGGAAATAGAACTATATATTTTAAAGCACAGGGATGTCTCCGTGTCAAATATTTCTCCCTTATATTTTAAGTTTGAAGAATATTTTTAAAACATTGTTTATATGATGAACATATCAAACTAATGGCAGATGGATTCAATTAATTTTCCAGTTAATTCAGCTGGCAGCCATTCACCTCTACATCCTTGTCCAGCTCCAGTCCATGAGACATCAGCACAGGAGAAAGCTAAGCACTGAGATGATAATAACCAGATATGTATCAAGGGATCAGAAAAGCAAAATAAATGTCCATATGGGCAAGCACAGGCAGTGAAAACTATCAAAAACAGTGTCTAGAATAGAGATAAATGTAATCAGCAAAGGAATCCTGGTAGGAGTTACAGATAAAATTGGGCATGTAATAAGCAAAGAGAGTAAATATTTAGGCATGGAAAACCAGTAATAAGAATGACACCTGGTATGGTTTGGACCTGAAATACCCTCCAAACACTCATGTGTTGAAGGCTTGGTCCCAAAGTCAGCAGTATTCAGAGGTAGAGCCTTTGGAAGGTAATTGGATCAGGAGGGTTCTCACCTCATCAGTGGATTAATCCACTATGGACTCATAATCTAATGGGTATAAGGGAGGGGCTTTGTTACAAAAGAGAGCTCTCTCTACTTCTATTTCCTGATCCTCATAAAATGAGCAGCTTTCCTTCACCGTGCTTTTCTTCACCATGCCCTTCTTCCATGATATTCTACCTCACCATTGGCCCCCAAACAACAAAGTCCAGTGACTATGGACTGGAACCTCTGAAACCATGAGCAAAAACAAACATTTCTTCCTTTTAAGTTTTTCTCAGGTTACAGTGATGGAAAGCTAACTAGCACAACAGTTGGTATTAAATCCAAATCACTGTGCTCTGAACTAGGGGACCCTCATACACTTCCTTGTGTCATATTCCTGTTACATATGAGCTGAATCTGCAGCAAACATGTGCATAAGTTTGTTGCGTAAGGGCACCCAGCCAAGGAAGTAAATGGATATGGAAATGTACTTCAAGTTCTACCTGCCAAGCCTTATGTTCTGTGTAGGGCTGGATTCCTTTGGAGAAAGTATACCTTTTTCTGATTCTCGCATGAACCCTCTTGCCAGGTCATGATCCAATGGAATAGCAACCATCTTGGTAACTTTCCTTCTATTTCCAACTAAGGCAACCGTTGGGCTGACAGAGGACCTGGTGAAGAACAGGCACTCATATTCAGAATGGAAAGATGATGGTGAAGAGATAATAGGGATGGGCTATGATGGAAAAGAAAGAAAAAGGAAGAGTCTGAGCAAAGATATCAAGTCAAGATATTAAATCTGAAAATTTTTCAACTAAGTTTACTTTATAATTTCTTCTGACAGCTATCTTGCATTCAAGAAGCTAATATTTATATGAAAATAAAGAGTTGAATTCAAATTGCTATAGTAGTTGATTAAATTTAGCTATGATTAACAGAAATCAGCAAAATAGCAGTTCAAACAAAATAGAAATCTATACTGTCATGTCAAGGTTTGGATATTGACAGTCCAGGGCTAGCATAGGTATTCGTCTGTCATCTGGAAGTCAGTATTCTTGGAAGCAGCCTACTATGGAGGGTGACTTGTCCTTGAGGTCCAAGATGAAAACTCAGTCATCAAGTCCATCTGTGAAGTAGGAGGGCAGAAGAGGTGAAAGGATCATGCCAAAGTCTCTTAAATTTCTCAAAAGCTATTAACACTATTTTTCAACTACTGTACCATTGCTTAGAATTTAGTCATAGGACTACACCTTGCTAAAAGGAAGGCTGGGAAAATCTCTCTTATTTCATGTGTACTTCAGCACAGCTAAAATCAAGTTGTCCTAAGAAGGGGGAAAATGGATATTCAATCAGGAGAGTAGTAGTTTTTAATAGACAAAAGCTGAATTTTACAAACAAAGCCCAGGGATATGACCAGCTAATTGACACATGATAAATAAAACTGGGTAATTAATAGGAGGGCAAATGTGTGATGTATTATTAATTTTAAAATGAAATCAAATTAATTTCTCCTCCCAAAATACTGAATAATTTATAGAAAAGTATAATAGTTAACAGTTGTTATCTCAGAGCAGTGAGTTTACAATTTATTCTTCCCCAAACGGGCATGTGTAGATGAGCATGATAGCACATGACTGAAATCCCAGCAACTCAAAAGTACGAGGCAGGAGGATTGCTAGTTCAAGGCCCCATGTGCAAATTAGCAAGATCGTAAGTAACTCAGCAACAGTCTGTCTCAAAATGAAAACTGAAAAGGGTTAGGGATGTGGCCCGGTGGTAAAGCACCTCTGGATTCAATCCCCAGTACCAAAAAAAACCAAAAGTTTTAAATTAAAAAAATAAAAAGAGAGATGAAGGCATGTCCTAAATTTAGAGTAGTGACAATAACGATACATTCTTTCACTGTTAGCAGATGTTTTGTTTGTCTGGATTTTTTTCAATGTTCTTTATTTAGTTTTTACAGCTGACAATTTTAGTCCATGTCTCAGTGACCTAAACCAACAGTATAGCAAATGGAATTACACTTCAACAATCATTTTTTCTTCTTTCCTCTTCCTCTAATCTCAACAACAATCAGCAGACTCTATTTAGCACTACTTAGGAGGTTCCAGTCTTCTTGTCTTGTGCTTTTCTTTGGCTCTTGGGTGGTAGCCTTCTTTCTCTAAGGAGTGTAATTGTAGCTGAAAATCTGTGGGCTGATTCTTCACACTATGTTAACTTGCTTGTCCAGACTCATGTCCTTCTAAAGTTTCTCTTTGATTGTATTGGAAGGTTCTTTATAAGTGCTGTGACCCACAACATAAGACAGTGCTAAAAGATGGGCATGCTTATGAGAAGCAAACTATTCTGTGGACAAAGCTTTTGAATTCAAATGTTGATTAAATTCACAACATCCATTGGTGATTACGAATTTTTTTAATCTTCTTTCTTCTCTGGGGTATAGATTCATGCTTAACAATATTTCCATCGGGAATGTCTAATTAAGAATTTCAAAAGGGTCAGGAGCAGCGGTGCCCACTTGTAATCCCAGCAGCTCAGGAGGCTGAGACAGCAGAATTTCGAGTTCAAAATCAGCCTCAGCAAAAGCGAGGCATTGAGCAACTCAGTGAGACCCTCTCTCTAAATAAAAATACAACATAGAGCTGGGGATGTGGCTCAGTGGTTGAGTGCCCCTGAGTTCAATCTCTGGTACCCCTCCCTGCCAAAAAACCCCAAGAATCTCAAAAGTTATTCTAGCTGGGTGTAGCGGCACACATGCCTGTAATTCTAGCAGTTAGAAGGCTGAGGCAGGAGAATCATAAGTTCAAAGGCAGCCTCAGCAATTTATTGAGGACCTTAGTAAGATGCTGTCTCAAGATGAAAAATAAGAAAACAGGCTTGGGATGTGCTTCAGCAGTTAAGAATCACTGGGTTCATTGCCTGGTACCAAAACAATAAATAAATAATGTATTCTAGCTGAAATAGAAAGCTTGATATCTCTTACCCTGTATATTCTTGCTCAAGTCTCCCCACTTCAAACCCCAATTCTGCTCCCCTCCCCCTACAGTTAATGGAATTGCAAAGTACGCAATTTCTCAGGTAAAAATCCTAAAGAATCATTTTTATATTTTAGTAATGGCCTTGCTATCTTCATTCCATCCATCAATTAAGTACTATTTGCTGTACTTTCAAATTATAACTCAAATCAACTCACTTCACACTATCTTCTGTTCTACCTTTGGGCCACACCACTATCATTTCTTGTTCAGACTGCCACACTAGCTATCTATATCAGTCAGATTAGGCTGACTGCTTAACAAATAGTACTCAAACTTCTGCAGCGTACGACAATAAAGAATTATTTCTAGCAGGGAGGCTGTCCTCCACATAGTCTATTATGGTTTAGATTAGAAATGTCCCCAAAAGGTCACATTTTGAAAAGATGATCCTCAGTTCAGGAAGGTTTAGAGGTGGACTTTTAGTCAATGATGAGAGCTATAATCTCATTAGTGGATTAATCCATTTGATGGATTAACAATTTGAACTAACTACTCTGTGGTAACTGTAGAGAGGTAGGGTATAACTGAAGGAAGCAGGTCACTGAAGGTGTGCCCTTGGAGATTATATGTTGTCCCTGGCCCATCATGAGCATATGTGTGTCCTCCCTCCCCCTCCACTCCTTCCCAACTGCCATGAGTTGAGCAGCTTTCCTCTGACACACACTTTCTGCCATGATATTCTGCCTCACCTTAGGCCCAGAGATTGGAATTGGTCAAACAGACTGAGACCTCTAAAATTGTGAGCTCATATAAATTTTCTTCTTCTAAGTTGTTTTTGTTAGATATTTTGGTCATAGCAAAGAAAAGCTAACTAACAAAATCATTCAGTGACCGGGTTTCTTCAACAACTGGCTCCATCACCTAAAGCCTCAGAGTGCAGTATCCAACAAACAGATAATAGAAGAGAGAATTCATGGACATTCACATGAAAAGATTTAAGGTCAAGGCCCTAACATAATCTACCTCATTTCCATCTGTATTCCATTGGCCCCATTTAACTACAAGGGAGACTGGGCAATGGAGTCTTCCTGTCTGATCAGAAAGAAAATAAAAGATATTTTGGTGAGTACATAGCATTGTCTTTGACACACCCATTTTCTGATGCTACCGCAGTTAAAATGTCTTTTCCAAAAGATTAAAAATCAGAGCCGGGCGCGGTGGCTCACGCCTGTAATCCCACCAGCACTTAGGGAGGCCGAGACAGGAGAATCGCAAGTTCAAAGCCAGCCTCAGCAATGGCGAGGCGCTAAGCAACTCAGTGAGACTGTGTCTCTACATAAAACACAAAATAGGGCTGGGGATGTGGCTCAGTGGTCGAGTGCCTCTGAATTTAATCCTCAGTACCAAAAAAAAAAAAAAGATTAAAAATCAGAGCATATCACTGCCAGTTTAAAACTCCAATAGCTTCCCACTGCAATTGCACCAAAATGCACACTTCCCATCTTGTTTAAAAAATTCTATGTGATTAGACAACCATGTGTCCCTTTCAACCCAAATACTTATACATTTCCTTTTGTTTATTATTTTCTGACACTCCTCACCACAAGCCCATTTTGGGGCTGGAGTTTTGGTACAAGCTGATCTCTCCCCTGAAATACTCTTATTCCATCTTCAGCTTTAACTTCTTTTCATTCCAATCTCATCTTAATGATCACTTCCTCACAGAGGCTGTTTATGACCAAACTGTGTAGGTATCCCCCCGCATACCCATTAGCTGTGACTGTTAAATTACAATGTTTTATTTTGTTTATAGCATTTATAAATATGAGATATTGCCTTATATATTATTTCTTTTTGTCTGAAGCCTCTCAGTTCATTAAAAGCAAGGCATTGATATGCTTTTACTGACAAATCCACCATTAGTGGGGATTGGGCATAAAATACCAATTTGTTGAATGACTGAATATATTTCAGTTGAATATGAGTTGGGTTCAGTTGCTATAAAAGGGACAGGTAATAGAGCTTGAGTATAAACAAAACTTATTTTGCCCTCATATAAATGATTCAACCTAGATTTAAGCAGTCTAGGCTGTAACACTGTTTTTGCAGAATCAGAATCGCAGATCCCTTCCATCTTGTTACTCTGTTGTTCCTGGGGGTTTTCCCTAATCTGACTGGTCCACAGTGGCTCACACCTTATCCCCATCCCAGCCAGCAAATAGTAGAAAATAGGACCCAATCTTCTCAGGACTTAACATTCAAACACACCATTTCTTCTTACATCTCACTGCCTAAAACTTAGATGGTCACACTAAATACAAGGAATGAAAACTACAGACTTATTCTGTGCAGCCATTGTGCCAAGATAAAAACTACAGTTCTGCTGCTATAAAAGAGGGGAGAGAAATGCTAGAAGAATAACAGTCTCTGCCATAATTTTTGTTCATTTAGAATCTTATAAGGGAAAATACCCATTAAAAATAAACTGAATCTGCAGTATGTAATGACATCTATCATATTTGGAACAGCTAAATATATCTATAATTAGCCAACTACAAATAGTGTGCAAATATTTTAACATTAAGGAACTACCAATCCCTTTTCATTTAATTAGCCATAATATTTTAGCTAAAATGGTGTAAGACAATCACAGTCCTAGTTCTGATTCCACCTCTCTGCTATTTGGATGACCTGGTTTTTGCCTCTTATTCACCTCTGCATCCCACACAGTGTTATTTTCCCCAGGCTGATCCAGATTCGTTCTAGTTTAAAGTTGATAGACTAATTGCAAAGAGCTTTCAATTTCAGGGTGAATCTTTAAAACACAAAGGGATTCTATCTTTACTATAGCAGTTTTATCAATGACCTTTCTATTGCTTTAGGTAGTTTTTGTTCTTAAAAATGCACTCATACGTGAAAACTGAGAGTTTGAAAAGAGTAGCTTTCTGATACAAACATGCACTTTCTCAGCCCTTCGGGTCCGTGAATGCCATCTGCAGCTGCTCTTGTGGGACGTTTATAAGGCTTCCCCGTATTCTGTGAGGAATAGATCACTTCTAGGTTTGAGTTTAGGCTAGAATTCAGGTACTGAGACATTCTTTACTGATTTTTTTTTTCCTGTCTCCTCTCATCAAACCATCTCCTCAGCCCCACCCAGCCTCTACCACCACTAGGTTTTATTGCTTCAGCACTTAACTTAGATATTCCATGAGATGAAATTCTGACCAGCTCAGTTGCAGCTTTAATTTTGCTATTTCATATACACTTTTAAAGGGTTACAACTGTATTACTCACCATACTGTCACTTAGATTTGCTTTATTTTTTCCCCATGACTGTTTTCAGCATTATCAGGACACAAATACAGATGGTGTTGACTTAGCATGGTTTGACTTACTATTTTTTCTTAATTTTATAATGGTGTGAAAGCAATATGCATTCAGTAGAACCTACATTTCAAATATTGAATTTTGATCTTTTTCTAGGCTGACTATATGCAGTAAGATTCTTTTTGTGATGCTGGGCAGTGGCAATAAACTGCAATTCACAGTCAATCACACAGTCGCCAGGGTTATCAACTCACCCTGTAGTGAACTGAGTTCCCTAAGCTATGATGTTTGGTGGGCACTTTTTACTTGCAATTATTTCAACTTACAATGGGTTTATCAAGGAGTGACCCCATCATAAGTAAAGGAGAATCTACAAATAGAGCACGTCTATCTCCAAGAAAATAAGACAAGATCTCTAGAGATGAATATTTTGGATTTCCAATACTCTATGTTACAACATATACACTGAATGTTCATTAGTAATTTCTGAGTCTTCAGATCTCTTTTCTCCAGCAAATGTTTCAACTTACTTGTCTTTGAGAAAATTTATAAAAGCATAAATATGGTAGAATCAAGTGTTTTCCACAGTATGATATAAAAGGGTTATGGGATGAAAACACTTTTAAGACCAGCATGATGTGGTTTACAGTTTCATTATCTTTTTAAGCATCTGCTTATTTAACAATACATATGATCAAGGTGTACAAGTCATGGTCCCTTTCATTGATTGTGATTTCTTTCTTTCTTTCTTTTTTTTGTACCATGGATTGAACCCAGGGGTGCTTAAACACTGAGCCACATCCCCAGCCTTTTTGTAGATTTATTTAGAGACAGGGTCTCACTGAGTTGCTTAGGATCTCCCTAAGTTGCTGATGCTGGCTTTTTAAAAAATATATATATATTTTTTTAGGTCAATGGACTTCATTTGTTTATATGTGGTGCTGAGAATCAAACCCAGTGCCTCACACATACTAGACAAGTGCTCTACCACTGAGCCGCAACCCCAGCCCTGAGGCTGGCTTTGAACTTGCAGTACTCCAGCTTCAACCTCCAGAGCCTCTGGGATTACAAGCATGTGCCACCATACCCAGCAATTGTGAATTTTTGTCAGTTTGCCTTTTGCTACTTGGACCATGTGGGGTGAATAGTGATGCATTCAATTCTAAACCAGTTCAAAGGATAACCTTGAGCAATTTCCTTAACTTCTTTATAGTGTAGGAATTTTGGAAAGAATGTCTAATTCTTTTACTTGGATTCTTTGAAAACATACTAGATGTTTTACCCCAAATTGGCATTATTTTAAAAAATTATATAAATTAAATTGTAAAAAATATAATCATGTTTTAAACACAGAGTTGCTTACAAAATGTTACTTCACATTGTGGTTAAGTTTAGAGAGGGGATCTCTGTAAGACAAACCACTGGATTTTATTTAAATTTGGACTTTTTAAAATCAGAGAATCTCTATAAAATATTTGTGAAAAAATGCCAACCCAGGGAGATGTAAATAAAAGGTGGTTTTATTTTTTTTTCCAAATACTGCCTTCAGCATGAATCTTAACATTTTGGATAGATTTTATCATTTCTGGTCAACTTAATATATTATAAGATAGCCTTTTTCACTATACATCTTCAATTATTTGTCCTTTAGTCATCATCAACTAGGGTTGCAGGAGGAGGCATGGTGTGTTGCACTGTTTCTGACCCTCTGGATGGTGTGTGTGTGTGTGCGTGTGTGTGTGGATGGTGTGTGTGTGTGTGTGTGTGTGTGTGAGAGAGGGAGAGAGAGATGAAAGGTGTGTGAGAAGGTTGGGTTCAGGGGTTCCTGTTTCTACTGTCTAGGTCTAGCTTTTTATAAGCAAGAATAGAGAAGAAATGGGAGGGACAGATCTTCCTAAATAACTCATTACCATAGCTATTGGGGAGGAAGCCTCTGGCTCTGGTCAAAACAGTCCCACCTGTTGCTGGAGGCATCCATAGTGGTGGTGGTTTCCACATGGATGATGCAGGTGGCTTGTTGAGGATCCCTTTACAGAGGGTCAGTGGCATCTCCTTTCTGTCTCATCAGCATGTGGTTTCCCAGCATGTGGTTACAGTAGGGTGTAACCTCATTTGGCCAGTTTATGCCTTTACAGTCTGTGTCTCAGCTTTCTGTTAACCTTCTTGCTCTTTCAGTGAAACTAGAGGAACTGCTAAGGTCCTCTTCCATCTACTCAGAGAGCCAGAAAGACTCAAAGGAGCAGTTCACCACCCTTTTATCTCAAGCCACCTTATACTGTACTCTTGTCATCTGTGGGTACCAGCTCTGCAAGCAGCCTATTAGCACTTTCTGGAACTAGCAGACCAGAAGCAGCGACCAGATTCTTTGCTCACACTCACACCTTCAGAGTATGCACACACAGCAGACTCTGAAGAAACCTCTCACCATACACTGATGGTAGCACTGGAATAAGCTTCAGACTCTGCAGCTCAGAAATCTTGCAGGATTTCTGGGAAGGATTCTTAGCACATGACCAGCCACCCCAACCCTCAAATTTCTCACTTTCTTTCTTGTGCTTACACACTCAGTACTGTCTTTCAGACTGTATGACTGATTTTGTGCAAGTGAGAGGTGTTCTCAGGGTATTTGGTGCTACTTCGTCCTAGGAATGGTTATTCTAAGGCAATAGAGAAAAGTCCCCATCTATGTTTCTGATAAACATAGTAATTATTTTTTACAATCTCTATAAATTACTATCAAATTTGTTATAAACCAAATGGCATTATGAGTGACCTAACTTTGTAAGTGTATACCTTTTAGTTTTCCTCTCTTTTTGGCTTTAATTTTTTTATATTTAAAAAGAACCTCCCTTGTGGCTACTAGAAGTCTCTTCTACTAACTCAGAAACTTTTGAATCTATCCACAGGTTTAGTGCAGAACTAATGTAACCGTCACTGCTCTATGAAAACTGCTTAGGACTTTCAAAGCCAGTGCATAATTCTCCTCCACACTCAGGAATTGTCATCATCTTGAAGTGATCTCCACATAGAGTTTTCCTCTATTTTGTCATACACTTGAATTCTAGGCATGCTTCAATAATGTTAAATATTACAATATAAACCTAATACATAAATCAACATACCCAGTGTAAACAAATGCTGACAGACTAGATATATCATTTTCTTGAATAAATAAGAACTTATGGATTTAACATTAGCCTCTGAAATCCATATTGACAAGCATTTTGGAGAGCCTGAGGCAGCCCTTTTCATGGCTTCACTTTTTTGAGCAGAAAAGTAGTAAAAAGTCTGTGGCATCTAATTAGGTTTCTTCTCCATGGAATCACCATGGCAGACCTTTCAATGTGGATGGTTAATCACTGCTTAGGCAGACATATTTTATTGCCCCAAATCTGAAATGAATTCTAATAAGGACTCAAGAACTATCTTTGGAGAATTTTGACGAAGTTGATAAAAGAAGAGAGAAAAAGAACTTCATGATAAATAATGTATTGTTTTTATGCTCTCAATAAACTGATTTGTAAGTACTCATTACTTTTTTCTTTTCTTTTTTACGTTATTATCTTTCTTGACTATATTTGATCAGAGTCCTCTAGAGAAACAGAAATAGAACCAATGGGCAACATATTATTCATACATATATATACTTATATATATACTTATATATACATATATACAGACATGTTAATACAGATATACAAGGAAGATTTATTTTTTATCATAAGGAAACTTTTCACAAGACCATGAAGGCTGAGAAGTCTCAAAACATATCTTCTACAGGTTGGGGTATTAGAACCAATCTGAGAATAGGAGGAAAATTTTTTTTGCTATTCATGTCTCCACCAAATTGGATGAGGCCCACCTACATTGAGGGGGACGATCTCCTCAGTCTACTGATTTAAATGTTGATCTTCTACAAAAACAGCCATAGATACACACAGAATAAAGTTTAACCAAATACCTAGGCATTCTGTGGCATAGTCAAGTTGACATATTAAGTTATTCATCACAATGACACTAGGAAAATATTTAATATTTAAATAGCCACTGAAGCAAACACAAACCATTCTAGTAAGAAACAAAAAAGATTCTGTCATCCAACAGATTTTCTGTGCACATAATACTAAACATTCAGATATTTGAATATATAAATGTATTTGGTAAATTTCTCCATTGTTATTCATATTTTTAGTATAGCAACAACACTGGACAGGATTAAACATGAGAGGAAAAACACTAGTGCCATGTTAACACATGAATGAAAAAAAATATTCAGAAATAACTAGAAACCAGCCATCTGAATAAAGAATATTTCACATCTAGGCCCGCATCAGAATTGCCTAGGTACTTATTCAAAGAACAAGTTTCAAAATTCCAGCTCAATCTACAGATAGATGTCCTGGCAAAGGGTATGACTTTTTAACACCCTCTGAGGCATTAGACTTCTCAAGTAGGCTAAAGTTTGAAAATCTCTACTCACCAACTTCTGTAAAATGATCTGAAAGAACTAGATCGGTTACACAGGAAGTGATGAGGAAGAAATTTGGGCTCTCTGCCCTTGTACACTGGACTTACTGATCCCAGTGATGGTGCTTTTTAGAGGGATTGCTTCTATTTTGATTTATACCAGTATGGTCCTGAATTTGTCATCTTTTTCCCCACAGTGAGTCAGTGACTTCATCTTATCAAGCACCACCTCACTATAAAAATGCAAAGCCTTCTCTCAATTCAATTTCTTTCTTTCTCTAAAAGTTATAACATACAAAAACAGAATACTACTTCTGTTTTCAGAAATGAGCATTGGGATTACAGGTCACCCAGATTGAAATAAGCTAAATAGTGTGAAATAATTGTCCTCATTAGAGGAAAGAGTGAGATTTTTTCTTGGTGGGAGAAGTGATAAAAACCAGAGCCCCAGTGGGGAGTGCCATAAAATGAAGTTCATGGCACATAGACACCACCAGGATCCTCCATTGATAATAAAGTCTATTTGTGCCAACTAGAAGAAAGGAAACTGATGGAAACAGAAAGGAGCCGAGTTAATTATTGCTTATTTTAGAAGCCTTTATTTTTGCAAAACTGTGATTTCTAAGTCTGAGATTTAGCTCACCTCTTGGTGAAAGTATTTGACTGTCTGTTGAAAGTTTGCAGGACAAAGGCATCCCAAATTATGACAATGGTTGATAAAATATGAAAGTTTACTACCAGAAGCCAATCTCTGAGATTCTTGGTAATTCCATAAACATATGTAACAATTTCTAAACTGAAACACTTAACAGCATTTAAGACATTTCACATTTATATTATCTTTAATATGATCTACATAAATATCTCAAACAGTGAATTTAGGGAATTTAATGCAGGGAAATTAAGCACAAAAAATGGAAGAAGAGCTAGAAAATCAAAAGCAGAAAGGGCCTAGAGGGCAAGAAGTAGGAAAATTGATACCCGCAGATACTATTATTGCTGAGCTAGAGCCGCAAGATTATATCTATTACTTCACCTTTTGAAATACTGCTGTGATTGGTTATGTATCTACCAGAATTGCCACCTTGATCAGAGCTAAAATCACTGTCAATATCCCTGTGACTGTTAGCTCTGTAGACACTGTTGTACTGGTACCTCTACTGTTGGCAAAAACTGCCCCAGGACCCTAGAAGAAGAGGAAAGCCACTTTGTTTCCTCTTGTTTTCATTTGTCCACTAGTTCCTACCCCTGATAGAAGATACCCTGAAGCAAACTTCTAGAGAACCCACAAAATAATTTACCCACTACCAACTCCCCACACCACATATAGGAGAGTACAATGGAATGCAGGCAAAGAGCAAAGACAAGTAATGGCAATCTACACAATACAATGCAGAAATCAGCCTCATGAGGATATAAAAATAAGTAGTAAACAAGTAAAAAATCAAGATGGCAAAGTATTTATTCACCTTGAATCTGATGACAATTAATAAGAAAGATTTGAGCAACTAAGTTTACTTGGAGTTTATACCTTATGGAAAAAGAAAATTCCCTGTAGTTTTTTTTTAAAGAACTTGGTTTTTGAGCATATATTGTGCTCTGGAAACCATGCCACTTAGGGTATCACTTTACAACCCCAACAGGTGCCATTTGCAGATGGAGAATTTGAGATGCAGTCTTAACTGCACCTTCAAAAGATTTTTTAACTACATAACCAGGGCAAAAGACCTACAGATATCTCTAGTCAATAAAGTGTATGTGAATTAGGCCTTTTTTCACAAAGGCTATTCTAAAAGCATGTATTTGTTAAAATTTTTAAAAATATCAATGCATATGAACAATCATATTAAATAATAATAATAGCTGACGTTTATTGAACATTTACTGATTTCCAGATTTGTTCGTACTAATTATAAGCAGAATTTTATTTAACCTTCTTAAACATCCTTTGAGATAGGTACCACTAGCAAATTTACACTATACAGATGGGAAATAATGAAATCTAGAAAATTAAATGCCTTGCCAAGGTGCCATTTTCAGATGGAGAATTTAAGATTCAGTCTTAAATTCTTTGAGATAGGTACCACTAGTAAATGAAGGTAATCCACCAGTAAAAAGAAGGTGATCAGTTAGACTAAAGAAATGGAACTATCGATGTAAATGAAAAGCTTTAGAGAGTACAGTAGCAAAGTAAATTCAATTACCTCAACATCTAGTGTTGGGGAGAAGGGGTCACCAAAGAGGCCAAGTGTCCTACCATGCACAAACCAATCTTTCAGCAAGGAATTGTCCCTCTCAAAATATCTAAACACACCCAACTGACAAAATGCTGGTCTAAAACAAAAGAGTAAGAATGGCAGGCTTTTCTAATTCTAGAAACTTGTTTTTCACCGGGGTTAGGGAACAGAGGTTGTTCTGTTTTTTGGTTTTGGTTTTTTTCCCCAGATAAGAGAGTTTTTTAATCGTCTGGTGGATTGAAGGATAACCTTTCACCTTTGGTTCTCTAGACCTATCACTTTTGTTCCTTGAGCAAAACTCCACCACCATGAATACAGAGATCCACTTAACAGTCAATTCTCTATCCTCTTCTGTGTCGATCTCAGAGCAACATTTCACACAATTAATTGTGCTCTATACTTGAAAGTTTTGCTTCACTTAATTTCTTGGAAGCCACATTCTTTCAATACTTTCCTGCCTTCCTAGCTGCTGCTCCAAGGACAGTGGATCCTTTGGTCCAAGGATCCCTTCCTTTGGTTTTCCCCTAGACCTCACCCAGTATCTCAACTACTTTACTAAAGATTCCCAAAAGTGATCTCTAGTTCCATCATCTCTCTTAGTACCTGGGTGCATATATCCAAAAGTCCACCCAGTATCTGGACTTCCATGTCTATTAGCAACTCAAATTTGACATGTCTAAAATCAAACCCTTGATTCCTGCTCACTCCCATAATGCCCTCCAGGACTATTTCTCATTAAGTTTTTACCAACTCAGTCAATGTCATCACTATGCATACAGTTTCTAAGACTCAAAAATTTGTAGTCATCCTTTCTTTCTTTCTTTCACAATCCACATCCAATGTATCAACTAATTTCATTGGCTTTGTCTTAAAATGGACCCTACATCTTCCCTGTCTCACATCATAGTCTGAGATATCATCATGTCCTATCTAGACAGATTACTGTCATGGGCTCTAAATCTGCTCTAGTCCCCATATACCATCCAGAACCAACAGTTCAAGTTACTTTTCTCTGGTAATCTCTTATCTGAAGTTATATATCCTACTACATGATCTGTCTCCTACTACTTCTCTGACTGTACATACATTATTCTCTAATAACACTGGTCCATTTCTGTTACTCTGACCTGCCAAGCGTATTTCCATCTTGAGGCCGATAAGCCTACTGTGTCTTCAGCCCAGAACATTCTTCCCTGAGACATTGTGGTGGCTCATATGGTCATCTCATTCAAATCTCTGCCTAAAACCCACCTTTTCAGAGAGGCCATTTCTGCCCACCTTACCAAAAACAAAGTCCCTTTTCTGTCTCTATTCTCTTATTAGTTATACTTCAAAGCATGCATGACATAAGGTCCTAAAATGGAAGGAGAGTGTACAACTAGATAATCTGAAAGAAATATAATGTAAAGAAAAAGTAACAAAGGTGTTGGAAGAGGCAGCATAGATATTGGAAAGAACTAAACATGGCCTCAACCTTTAGGGTTAGAGAAAGAAAGTGAGGAGTTGGCATCACCAGAGCCCAGGAGCTGCCCTTGGGGGTGATTTTCATAATGGCATATTATAGCTAAGAGGTGACTTACATAGAGAAGAAACAGCCATCGAATGATGAACTACCTGAAACAGAGAGAGGGATGAGAAAGACTTTATACCACCCCCTCCTGTTGTCCTCTAGTCTCTTAATAGTAGTGCTTAACTGTAACCAAGACTAACTGGAAGCCAGGGTACAAGGGACTCTTGGAGATACATTTTCAAGGGGAAGGGATTCAACAACAGTTAGAAAGTGACCACCACAAGCACTGACCACTCCTTGACTTTATTTATACAACCAATTTCTTGTTATTAAATATCTGTCTTCCTCATTAAAAGAGAAACTTCATAAAAAGATGTCAATTTTTTTCTCTCCTATGTCTTTGATGCTTAAATCAATGCCCAACAAACTTTCCTATAAATAGATACTTATACATAGGGGGATGGTGTTATTTTTAATTCAAAAATGTTTAGGGTATATTCTTATATCTAAAGTCTCAGTGAGGGTCTTACCTTCATTCAAACTTTATTAACATCTTGAAGCATATGGTTATCACTAGTCAAGAAAGGAGACTACATATTTATCAGAACAAGGCATTTTAAGGGAGAGGATGCTATGGGTTGGAAGAGAGGGATATGAAAAAAGCCATACCAGAAAATAGGAATGTGTGGGACTTAGAATGAGGTGATAGCTCTCAAGGGTTATCTTAATTAAAAGAATCATAAGGGTTCCTAGCACAGCTAAGATGATATATTTCTCAACAAATTCTCCTTATTATTCACATGAAAACATATAGGATAAGAAAATTAGCATACCCAGGTAGTTCTTTCTAAATGATTTAATTAAGTAGAAAGATTGGAAAAAATTAATAAATGCTCCAATAAGTGGAAATAAAGCTCTGCTTTTAGAAACATAAATATTCACAAGTAATACATCTTCTGTATGGGTGTCCACATTAGAGAAGGCCAGCAAGCACAGGCTTGAACTGACACTCCTCCATCCTGTGGAAGTCCTTTGAGTAACTCCAGTGGACATCTTAGATGAATGAGGCAGGAGGCGACTACTGTCTCCTTCACTGGCCCACAATATCATAAAATGAATAAATGGTAAAAGAAAAACACTAAAAGATTTGATAAATTAAGCAAGATGACATAATGCCAATGTCTGCAACCAGACAGTCCTAGAGTGAACACAAATGTTTTATACATTCAGGAAAGAGTGACAGTGGAAAGACCAAGATCTTAATTATCCCCCACTGGGATCACCAATTCTGGTCAGAATTTATGAACATTGATTGGTTATTAAGGAGCTCCTAACAGCAGTTAAATACAAAATCATTTGCAAGTTACTTCAGAGTATGCCCAAAACATTAGAGACACAAACTTTAATACTGGCCCTGGCATTTCTCATGGTGAGTCAGACCAAGGGACTATGACATGCAATGCAATGTCACGAATTCAAAGATAAAGATGGAAGGGACAGAGGGAGGGAGGAGAAAGAAAAGGGACAAGGAAGAACAGACCTTGCCAAGAAAATATGCAAATGAAGACAAAAAGCAAGGAAATGTAGAATAGGGAAGAGACAGAAGTGTGACATGGATTGCACAGGGTGTCAAACCCATGGAGGAAGTAAGGAATGGGACTAAAGATATGAGTTCCTGCTTTGGTTAGATGGCATGGGAGTGAGTGGGTGGAGAAGAAGATGCCATGGTGGTTCCTCTCCTGCTGAAACCCTTAAACGCAGCAAGTGTCCATGTGGCAAAATAAACCTGGCACAGACAAGTCCAGTTGTTTTTAAGCCATAGGAGGCTGGGAATGAGTTCCGATGCCTCATCTTCCTGTGTTTGTTATTGTGGTTACTGTTTTCCAAAGTGACCTTGGAATAGCCCATCCTGAAGAAAATGGTGTCACAAATGTTTGGGATCAGAAAACTAGCTGCTGTTTCCTCTGTTCTACTCAGCTTCTAGGATCAAGGACCAAAGATATACTTTGATGGAATGATAAAGATGTAGCCAAAAAATAAAACTTGATTAACATAGAAGGCAAATGACTCCTTAAAGCAAAATAGATTATATAAACCTCTGCCTTTCAACCAAGCTCCAGGTGCCGGACTAAAATTTGTAATGAGTCTGTGTGTGTCAGTATCTGTGTGTGTGAATTGTATTACGTACGTGTGTGTAACTGTGCCTGTGCAGTGCACTTCACCTGACCTGACCTTTCAGGTACTTTTCTAGCCACCTGTCAAGTTTTCAGTAGATCCTCAAAAACCAAAGAAGCTCTTATCTCCTGAAGATAGCAGGTAATGAAACAAAAGAAACATGTTTTCTGCTAGATTTGAGAATTTAATACCAGGTGAGATCTTACAAACTATGTAGTTCAAAATTCTAGTTGTGAAAATTGAAGGTCAAAAAAATTAAGAGACCATTTCAATCCCACTTGGCTGGAAAGAAGTAGAACATTTTTTTTTTCTAACCAGGAAAAAAGTCCTGAATCAAATCCTCTCATTGCATTAGCCTCATCTCCCATGCTGAGATAGTTTACCCCTCATATTCTGAGGAACAGAGTCTGCATTTGTTCTAATGTGATACAGGTACAGTCCTGCCAATTTGCAAGGCAGCAGAGACCAGAATCTAGCAGAGGGAAGGTTTACAGAGCCCAATTGCTCATCTTCATTGCCTTGGTTCTCCTCTGGACACAGTCATCTCATTATTAGTGCTTGTTTATTCATCTGTAAAAATGGGGAGTACTATTACTGACTCACTTCAAAGAGTCCTAGAGATGAGATAATAAAAGACTGAAAATGGCATAGTAATTGAGTTTGAACTATGTGCTAATAAATCATCATTAGACAATTGAAGATAAAAATATTTTTCATGTGTCTCATGATAACTATTTTCCTAGTCTTAAAGCCTTGACCTTCAAACCAAAGAAAGTACTACATCATAAAACCAGAAAATATTAAAATTTATAGTTTTATTCAATATTAATAATTGATTTTGTCTTTAAATATATTAAGGGAATGTGCATTTTATTCTTAGAGGTTTACAATAGTATTGTATAAGCAAACCCTTTGAACTTCCCCATGGGGTAAGCATTTGATGTGTATTACTAATCTACTTCAAATGATGTGAACAAAATATTTAAGTAAATATTTCCCTGGGGTTATAGAACTCACATGGCTTTGCAGAATCTGCAGTATCTAGGTGTTATATGTGTATTCTCTCTAGTACTTCAAGTATCTCAAATAACAGTGCTAATTTCCATCTCAGTTTATAGTTTGCTTCTACATTTCTCTTGGCCATCCTGATTAAAGGAGCATTGAGACTGCTTCTTATGAACAAAACATTCAAAACATAACTTGCAGTTTTAATTTCAGTAAATATACATTAGCATTACATCACTATTGTTATTTAATTATTTACCTATTGTAATCTCAAACAGATCATTAGCCACCCATAGTTTTACATTCACTCTAAGGGAAGAAGTTTATTAAAACTGATATTTCATAATTGAAGTTAGTAGTAATGATATTAATCTTAAGTGATGAACTTATAGAGTCATGGCATAATCTGATGTGATGAAAATATCTGGTGAGTTAAACTCATCTTTTCTGATGGAAACCATAGATTCTTAAGGAGAATATGGGCAGAAACCATGTAACATGTTGACCTCAGTAGCATGAGTGATTTTAGAGTTGGAGACTATGCTGGCAAAAAGCAGCATCAAGGAAAGTGACCTAGTTCTGTGGCTCCTTGGGGCACTCTGTCCAAAAGGCAACCCCCAAAATGGGGCAATGTCATATTTATTTCAACGGGTCCTTTCAATACAGTCCATTGAAGTCCATGTGTAGCAGAATCAGCTGCTTCTCCTGGACGCATTAGTCAATTCCCAGAGGCTTGGGTTGGAATTAGGATCCTGAGTTATAGTCAGAGAAAGACAAAATCTTAACTCATGGATCATGCCAAATGGACAAGAGCTGGAGGGTAGAGGCAGGCTGAGAATTGGTTGATGGTCATTAGAGTGTCCAGTACTCATCCCAAATAGTAGTTACTGGACACTTGGGATACCACATAATAAAATTCTGGATCCTAACTTTACTGAGAATCCATCTCTAGTCTCTTCATGCAGATCCTGGCCTATATTTGTGGGATATTGTTTCACAATGACAACCTAGTTTTCATAGCCTTTGCAGAGTTATCTAGTCTGCTTTGTCTGTGGGCTTCTCAGAGGCCAATCAAATCTTTGGTACTATTCTATGTTATACCTGACTCAAATCTTTTGCAGTGTCAAGTCCAGACAGTTTCATGTGTGAGTATTAAGTATTTAATGGTTAAAAGAAACTTTTCCTTCTCCAAAATCCTCTCATCCTCTTTAGTTGACAGAGGGAACACAGCTTGATATGAGAGTGGGGGAGTTCAGATTTCCCCTATATTCAGCTGACATGTGCTACTCCCAGGAGGAACTAGAAGTCTACTCAGACTCTGCCAGAACCAGAGGGGGGAGGGGGGGTCTTTTTCATAGCCTTTAACTGAATGGGTAGTGCTAAAAATATTCACCTTCCTACTAGACAGATATTTTCTAGTCCTTTGTATGGAAAGAGAAAAATTTCAGGGGACATTTTGGTTGTGTCTATTGGAATTTCCAAGTTAAGAACTTCTCTAACCAAGCCTGGGGTATGTAAAAGGCAAAATGAAATCACAGGAAACTCATCTCAAATTAGTATGCCTATCCTCTTTATTCCTCTTTTCAGTCTTTTTGTATTTCTCTATTATGTCCAGTGTTTTTATAATTAGACTCAACAGGAAAGAGAGGATGTGGTGAGTCTTCTCCATCTTATTCAAAACTGGAAGCCTCCTTTTATTCATCATAATCATTAACATCCATTCTACTTGGTAGTTACATTTCTAGGTGTATTAGTCAGGGGTCTCTAGAGGAACAGAATCAAAAGAAAGTATAATTATAAAAAGGGGACTTATTAGGTTGGCTTACATGACTAGAAGCCAGATAGACCACAATGGCCATTTGAGGCTGGAGAGCTAGAAGAACCAGTAGCTGCGCAGTCCAAGAGGCTAAGGCCCTAGAACAAGAGGGATCAGCGGTGCCAAAGTCTCTTGGAGAATCACTGGCAGAGTCCACTTTGGAAGAACGAACAAGTGAAAGTTCGATATCCTCAAATAATCACAGTAGCAATTAAGAACCGATTCAAGAAGAATTGAGCTTGTATCTGCTCATGCTTCCTTGTTCTCTCAACTTTTATTCCATCCAATCCATCATCCGATTGGACAGTGCTGCCCATGCTTTGGGTAGGTCTCCATTTTAGTTGGCTATTCCACATGCCAATCATTCCTAGACACACCCTCACTGACAGATCCATAATCCTCTTAATCATTGGTATCTCTTAATCCAATCAAATTGACAATTCAATTTGACCATTACACTAGGACTCTGGACTACTCAGACTTAATCCGTACACTATAGATAATAAAAATCTAAGGAGATGTTATTGGTCCCAAGAAGAGGCAAATAGTCTTCTTGACAAAGAGGCAAATTTTCTTTTTTTCTCAATTCCCAGGTACACTAAATCCCACCATCCTTCACCACCAGTTCCACTTAGCCACTGGAGACCTGTAACTGCATCTGAGATTCCATAGCACATTTATTTCAAAGGGAGTTCTAAGTGGAAAGAACAAAATACAGGTATTATGCCAGTGTATGACCTTCAAAGTGGTTCTGCTTCAAAAAACAAAGATGAGAAGAAATGTGTCAGAATCGAAATCTTTTCTTTCCTAGACTGACTTACAATTAACATCAAGTTTCTGCATGAGTAATAATCTCATATCTCAATAAGTAATATTTATATATTTAAGCTCAATATAACTCTGTAAGTGAAATCCAAAAATAGTCAAGGATACATTATCGACAAACTTAATGAAATGATGGAGATGAACCTGCTGTGAGAAACTACCGATCCCCTTATAGCCCAAATTTGCACAATGGAGGCATGACACCCCAGAAATGGCACCATAGCTACCATCTACCTAACACTGATGTCACAGCAAGATTTACATTCAGGAATTTATCCTGCATGGAATATTTCATTATTGTCCTCATATAAATTAAGTCATTAAGATACAGAGAAGTTAAGAAATCTGTCCAAAGTCATAGCATCTAAATATGGCAGTGCAAAGAGATAAAATGAAAAAACTCTAAGCTCCAATAACTTAGTTTTAATCAGTACTCTATATTGTCCCCTCCAAAAGAACCATGGTCTATGACTCCTGGCCTATTTCCTGGCTTTGTTTCTCCATGCAAGAAAGGTTTGTAATATGGCTCATACTGGAGATTGAGCCTATGAGAGGAAGTGATTCTACCCTTGGAGGGAAATGGAAAGAATGGGGCCTGGCAACCTCTCATCCAGTAGGGGAAATATCCTTGAATAGTCTTAAGTGTGTGAATGACTGCTGTGAAAGAGCCTAACTGAAACTTCATTACAGTTTGCTTTTTATGTTTTGATTCAACTAATATTTATTAAACCCGTAGTGTGTGCAAGAGACTCTTGAAATGCTTGGGACTCAACAACTCTCATATACATCCAAACTGAATTGAAAAAGCCTGGGCTCCAGTGCAGGATAAACTTATGAGATCCTGGACTTCTGTAAATTATTTCAACTAATTTGGAGCACTCATTTCTTATTCCTAGTTTCTTTTCACTCTATGAAGACAGACACAGATTGACAGAGAGGATAACAATGACTAAGCCCATAGGTCCAACAAACAACAGTAACTGACTGTAGGGAGAATAGAGGTAAAGCAGGCTGCTAGTACAGGAAGGGGCACAGTCATCCTGCAGGCTGTAGATCATGGTCAGGAGAGGATGGTGGCAGGCAATAGGCTGGCTGCTAGCAACAGCAGTGTAGAAAGAAGTTGAGATTGGGACATCCAGTTGCTCAAACCAGTGTGTTTGGAAGCTATAAGACAAGAATCCAGAGATGTAAGCCAGCACCTTCCCCCAGTATTTCTGGAGCCTCTACTGAACATGAGGTATTGTGTTCACTGGGGATATAGCAATGACTCAATTCTCTAGCCAATTAAGCTAGTAGAAAATTCCCTTCCTTTGGACTCCAATAATACTCTTCTTTCAAGTGATCATATAGAATCTATAATTTATCACAGTAGGCTACATATAACAACTATTTGTATACTTCTCTTACTCTTGAAAGCTGTATATAAGTTTATTGAAAACAGAAATAGTCTCTCATTTATCTTTACTCCCCAACATAGAACCAAAAACAATTAATTAATTCATAGTAAAAATAGATATTTGTTAAATTAAACTGCAGACACCAACTAGTTGAAGCTACCATCATCATCTAACTCTAAAGACACTGCAAACCAGCTCCTGATTGTTCTCTGGACTTTAATTAGTGGCCTCTTCAATCTCATTTTCACTAAAGCCAGGGTGCTCTATAGAAGCAAAACTTTGCATGACACTTTTGCCTTATCCCTTTCAATGATTCCCCATTAGATTTTCAATAAAATCAAAATTCCTTCACATGATCTCAAACTAAATATTTTCCATCCTACTCTTCCTCTTCAGCCACATTTCATGGATCTTTTCTCATTCCTGTCAAAGGTCCAGCTATTCATGTGTGTGCATGTGTTTTCTGTCCGTATTTTCTTCCTACTTCTAATTCTCCATCTCTTTTACCACTTTGGAACACCTTGTTCCCTATACATGAAATACTCCTTCCTCATCTTCTCTCCTCTTAGGGCTCACTCAAATGATGTTTCCATTGAGATTCCCTAACATAAATTGCATCCCTCATTGTTCTCTTCATTAATCCCTAACTGTTTCCTTCAAAGCTCTTGATGTTTTTATCATTATATATTTATTTATGGGTTTATTTGATGTCTGTCCAGAACCTTAAACTTTAATTTAAGCTAGGAAAGATGGTATACACTTGTAATCTCAGCAATCAGAGAGGCTAAGGCAAAGGAACTGCAAATTTGAGGCCCTCAGCAATGTATCAAGACCCTGTTTCAATGTATAAAATAAAAAGGATTGGGGATGTAACTCAGTGGTAAAGTGACCCTAAGTTCAATTTCCAATACAAAAAATAAAAAAACTTTAATTAATAAATGTTTTCAAAGAATATTTCTCCAGTGACCAAATAATATTTAGTATCTCTTGTTGAAAGAATAATCTTATTTTTCATTCTGTCCCTTTTACTAGAACCCAGATATTCCTTTTGCCTTCTCTGAAGTTCAGAGCCCACACAGAACTTAAGTGATGAGACCCAGTGACTGTGTCTATGTAGCTTTGCTTGTCAGGAGGCAGCTTCAATGGTGTCATCCTCTTGCTGGGAGATTCTAAGTCAGAGACTGATAATCATTTTTGAAAAGGGCTAGATACTAAATTATTATTATTATTATCATCATCATCATCATCATCATTATCATCATTATTAGGGAAAATCAGCCATAGGAAATATCTAAATGATGGGATATGGCTATGTTCCAGTGGAGTATTTCTGAACCAGCAAACTGATTTTGGCTCACAGGCTGTCATTTGCCAACCTCTGTTCTAAGTAACCAGAGATACAGCTTTAGATAATACATCAATGCTCCCTAGATTATTGCAGAAGCCTCTTAACAGGCACTGATCTTTCTTAGCTTGTTCCCTGCCTTTTATTCTTCTCACAACAGCAAAGGTGATTTTGTCTCAAGGCCTCCCATCTAAAGAAACATAAAAGCCAGAGTCCCCACTATGATCTGTGAGGCTCCATCTGTTACTGACCCTTATCTCTGAGCTCATCTCCTACCAATGCTCTCTTCTTTCAGTCAACTGCAGTCATACTGGCCTTGGGATGCTCCTTGAGTATGTCAGGCATCTTGTTCCAGTGACGTTGCACATGAACTTTGCTCTACCTAGAAAACCCCTCTAAAAGACATCACAGCCTTCCTCGTTTCTTCCAGGCCATCTTCCAATATTAATTTTCCTGGTAAGGTCTTTCTTTACTACTCTGTCTAAAATCTACCATCTGCAAGCCAGGTGCAATGCTGTAGTCCCAGTGGCTCAGGATGTTGAGCAGGAGCATCACTTGAGTCCAGGAGCTGGACAACATGAGACTATCTCAAAAAGAAGAAGGAGAAGGTGAAGATGGGAAGGGGGAGGAGGAGGAGGAAGAAGAGAAAGAGGAGAAAGAAGAAAACTCTCAGTCCTATCCTAGATACTTCTAACCCTCCTTTTATGCTTACATTTTTAAATTCATAATCACATAACACGTCAAGTATTCTCTTTCTCATTAGAATGTAAATTCCATGAGGGCAGCACCTTCCTCTGCCTTGATCATTGCTGTATTCCAGTGCTGATATTATTGGTTATTATTATTGAGTATACAGTGAACACTGTATACTCAATAAATACATGTTGAATGAAAGAATAAATGAACAGGTCCTCTCCCCTTACAGGTATTTCTGTGCTTGAATTAAGATACTGACACAGCATTTTTTCTTTTAATATTCAAGAAAATTAAACAAGTTTTTAGCTGAAAGAGCTTGCACATATGTGTTCATCTGTGTGTTCAAATTAAAAATTCTTATAGGACTGGGGTGTAGTTTAGTGGTAGAGGGCTTGCCTAGCAACCATGAGGCCCTGGGTTCAATCCCCAGAACTGAAAAGGAAAAAAAGAAAGCGTATAAGTAGCATTTTAGCCACATTTTTTCTTTTTGAACTATCCTTTTCCACTGACAGGACAGATCTGGAGGAAGGAGAATTAATCTGCAAACCTCAAAAAGGAAGTGTGCCTCTTTTCTCAAATGCATGCACGGAAATTGGGTATTGGGAAATTGTGCTTAAATTCTCTGGGTATTTGTGAATGTGCTGACCAGAGCTTTAGCCCTGAGTCATAATAATTCCAGAAAAACTCTTCTTAGAGGCCTCCAAGGAAAGTGATTCATTTCATAACTGTAAATGAAAAGAACCATGTGAATATGTTTCCTTAGGAACAAAGAAAAACATCAAGGGTTTTAGTATTCAAAAGCATACAGAGGTTATTTATGAGCATATGACATTGGCTTAAGGTAAGGTATATTTTATAATGACCCCATCACAGTAAAAGGAAGAACAAAATGTGAATTTATGTATATCTAATGAAAAGGAGAGCAGAGTAAGGAAAATTAGTCAACATTTTTTTAATTGGTTGCTTTGCTCGAAATGGCAAACCATTGCTAATTAGTCTTCAGGCTGAACTCATCATTAATGTCTCCCCTTTCTTTATCCATCATATCCTGGTCGTCTTTCTGAGTTCCAGAATCCTTTCATGGCAACTTTCCCATTTGCACATTTCCTTGAGCTCTAATGCTTTCACTTCACCTCTGAATTACCAGCAGTACATTGAACATAGCAGGTGAACCACAAAAGCCTATTTCCCTGGATGAAAATGCCATTAAAATGTCTCAAATTCTTATTTAAGTATTTCTTAAATAGATGCCTTCTCTTAATGAGACAGTAATCCTCTAAAAATTGGAAGTGTCTGAAACGCCCTGTATAATCTTTCAGTATTCAGAATACAAGTGGTACTGAGTAAATACCTGTGCAATCTAATCTTTAAAAAATGTATGTGAATCAAACATGAAAACTGAAGGATTCGAACTGTACAATATTTAGAGTAAAGATGTCAGTAAAGCCTGGAGTTATGAGGGGAGTAAGAAGATGTTTGTTCATCCAGAATCAGACAAGTCATTTTATTGTTTTTATTGTCATTGTGAAATATTTGATTCCCCTGGATAAAATCAGAAATACAAGTTAGGCAAGGAAATAATAATAATAATAAATAAGTACCTACTCCAACTATAGCTATTAACTTTCTCATGTTATTTTTAATACATCAGTGGGTTACCTTCATAGACTTAACTCAGGCTAGTAGCAACCTCAGTTTTAAGCGGGTAGGGGAAGGACTCTAGTAGGAGAGAGAAAGAAAGAAGCAGGTTTGGGAAATCAGGTGCAAAGACCCCTTTCCTAGAGCCAGGAGGTGAGGTAATCATCTCCACCATGAGAGTAATCGGTGTGATCCTGAGATTTCATTAGGATGAGTGTCCTTCAGGCACTTCTCTACTCCCCTTGCTTAACAGCTGCACATCTGCAGCATACAATATCTCCATCTCCCACCTGACTTCTCTTATGGGAAAACTAAATTGGCTTAAATCATGTGGGAGCATTATAAATACTGTTTAGTGATGAGAATAAATTGGTTCAAATCACATAGGTACTTCCCTAAGTACTGACTGATGAGGAAGTTTAGATGTGCTGTAATTTATAAACAGAATGAAGGAGGTTACCTTGCAAGACACAAGAGGAAGGAACAATTTTTCTATTTAAGAGATTTAAAGAAACAGGAGGGAATACTCCCCAAATTTTTCTGAGGCCAGAATTATCTGAATATCAAAACCAGACATCACAAGCAAAGAAAAGTACAGGCCAATATATCTTATGAATATAGATGGAAACATTCTCAACAAAATACCAGCCAACCAAATCCAGTAACTTGTAAAAAGGATTAAACACCATAGCCAAGTGGAGTTTATCCCATAAATGCAAGAGAATTTTAATATCTGAGAAGGAAGGAAGGAAGGAAGGAAGGAAGGAAGGAAGGAAGGAAGGAAGGAAAGAAGGGAGAAGGGAGGAAGAAGGGAGAGAGGGATAAAATAGAAGAAATTTGTGTCCAGACTATATAAAGAACTATTACCACCTAATAATTATAATAAAAATAAACCAATAAAAATGTAGGGAAAGGATTTGAAATGATATTTATCCTAAAAAGATACTCAAGTTGGAAAAGAAATATAAAAAATGTTCAACATCATTAATGATTAGAGAAATGCTAATCAAAAACCACAATGAGCATACAGTATCCATTAGAATGACAATACACCTATGTTATACCTATGGGGTACTATAAAATATTACTGTTCTCATAGTCTTCTCTCAAATAGCATCCCATTTGGTGGTATCAAGGAAAATATTGTATTCAATTTATCAAAACTATTTCCTAAGTATGATAATCATAGTATACTGAAAACTCAGGTATTAGGGAACAAAGTGACATCAAGTGTTACAACAGAGTTGGCAAAACAAGTAAGATGGCAAGAACAATAAAGGAGCAATTTCTAACTATGTGCAATATAAAAGCACACTCATACATTGCTGGAGGGACTGCAAATTGGTGCAACCAATCTGGAAAGCAGTATGGAAATTTCTTACAAAACTTGGAATGGAGCCACCATTTGACCCAGCTATCCTACTCTTCAGTTGGTACACAAAGGACTTAAAAACAGCATACTACACTGACACAGCCACTTCAATGTTTATAGCAGCTCAATTCACAATAGCTAAACTGTGGAAGAGACCTAGATGCCCTTCAATAGATGAATGAATAAAGAAACTGTGGCATATATATACAATGGAACATTACTCAGCATTAAAAGAGAATAAAGTTATGGCATTTGCAGGTAAATGGATGGAGTTGGAGAACATCATGCTAAGCAAAGTAAGTCAGTCCCAAAAAACCAAAGGCTGAATGTTCTCTCTGATAAGCAGATGCTGATCCATAATGGGGGAGGGGCATGGGAAGAATGGAGAAATTTTGGATAAAGGGGAGAGAAGGGAGAAGATGGGACATGGGGAGCAGGAAAGATGGTGAAATGAAATGGACACCAATGCCCTAGGTTCATGTATGACTGAACATATGGTATAACTCAATATGTGTACAACCAGAGAAATGAAAAGTTGTGCTTCATTTTCGTACAATGAATCAAAATGCATTCTGCTGTCATGTATACCTAGTTAGAATAAATAAATTTTAAAATATATTTTAAAAATATATGAGAAAAATTCTCTTGAGAACCCCAGCATTCATGCCATATGTGGAATCTGATAGTTCTGCTATGGAGACCTGCATCTGCCTTGATGCTCTGCTTTAGTATTTTGTTCCTTGACTTCTGTAACAGCAAATATTTTTCCAGTTATGGGTGCTTCTAATATTCTCCCTAAAGGAGAAATGTAAGAGGAAAAGCATCAATTTATTCCATCAATTCAATTCTTCCACAAGAAGAGAGTGACCTCTCTGATTAGACAAATAGGGAGAACCTAATATCCAATGCCCCCCCAACCAGTATCAACTCAAAAAGCAAGCTTGGTTCTCTTCCACTTCTCTCTGTCCTTTCTCCTTCTCTTGTTCTCATTCCTCTTTATTACCCACATTAGCATGATCTTGCTCCTCTTGCAAGGGGTTCATGTCTTGCTGAAATGACTTTGCCTTTAACTGGAGGGATACCAACATCAGGTTGGGAGCTAGAAAACTCCAGTATCCTCTCAACTTGTTTTACCACAAGTCAACTGATATGTCATTGCTTCTTAGCTCAGGTCTTTGCATTCACTTTATTTACAAAAATCCTTAAAAACAAATGTGAGCAGGTGTATGCAAATACCAAACTGAAGCCAAATCTCCAGCATCACCAATGAGACTCTTTTGATGGCCTCTAATTCAGCAGGGAAAGTTCCTGGACACAATATGTGCCTTATAATTTTGCCTAATTACTATATATAGGGAATAATTAAGAAGCACAGGATCAGGTTTAATAATGGGAATTATACTCTTTCAGCAAACATTTAAAAAGTAACGTGGGACACAAAGTCTCTGGACATAACCTAAAATTTTAGACATAGAGTTATATAGGCTAAAATACACTCTAAAAATGTAAAATGATGTTTTGGAAAGATGAAGTTTTGACAAATATAAGAAGCATCACTATAAACATACCTATTATGTATCTAGTCCAGACTAGAGATGAACACTTTCACTGATCGTCTCAAGATAGTGTGTGAAAATCAGTCATCTCAATTAACTGTCCTCTTTGCTTGTCTCTATGCAGTGGAATGAGAGTCAAAGTGTTACCGTTGTAAACGGAGCCATCATATTTCCCAAATATGAGACCTCATATGGGACTAAAGATCAGTATAGGGATTTCACATAACAAATCTCAAATTCATATTTTCTCCTAGTAGGGAAAGTTAGGTCTTCAAGGCCATCCCTTTTCTCCAAGATTTACTTGGCATCTAGTGGCAGAAGATGGGTTTGTCACACAAATTCAATGTTAGGAAAGAGCACACCAGAGCCCATTGTTAAGAGATGGTAATTGCCTTTCCTTTAGAAAAGCAAGATCAGAGTGCTTTCTCAGAAGGAAGGAGCAAGATGAAGGCAAGACTTGGCCCTTCTTATTTATCAATTATACAAATGGTGCAAGGGGAAAAAATGAGGTTCAGCTTAATGAGATTTGGCTTACTTATTGTTTTGAAGGAATAGTAGTGAACCCATTGATAAATTGCCACAAGTGTTCCCAGGCTCTTGTCAATGAATCAGTTATCCTCAACACTTAAGAAAGAATGGTCAAAAAGCAAAGGGTAAGAATGAAATACTCTCTAGTGCTCTGCAGGTGAGAGTAGAGTGGAGGTCACCTACACATGAAAACATGAGAAGTAGGGAACGGGTATCTCCATGTCAACCTACTGGAACACCACAAAGCTTGGAAGTTGAGGGGAACCCATTCATTTCTCAATTTTACCATAAATATTTGCTAAGTGCCTAGTACTGCCATAGGAACTGGTGAGACAAGAACCATAGCAAGCACAGTCACTGCCTTCACAGAGATCACAGTCTGATCAAACTGGGACAAGAGACTGAAGCTGTTCTGGTCCTGATGACCAAAGACTCTGTACCCTTTGCATTTCATTGATTGTTCTGAGTCTTTTTCTTAACCTTTAAAGAGAGGGGTAAGTAATATGTTTGCCTTTCAAGGAGATTTTGAGACTCAGATGCAACACTCCCTGGGATCCTTTTGTGAACATCTCCTCACTTACTATGTGGCAATAGTAAGTGTTCCCAGTCTATGTTCCCATTACAAATCTTAAGGGCTCATTCACCCCAAGGAATAAAGGACCACTATGCTTAAAAGGGGAGTCTTCCCAGATTTTTACATTTTTATGAAAGTTGAATACTCAAAGAATTTTCACTTACAAATTTCCCCATAGTCAAATTTTTCTTAGCATTATTCTAACATGGCAGGCAACTCCATTGACAAACAAGACTGGCCCTGCCACAGGGAGAATGGAGAGCCAGTATTGAAATCTATATCTTTTTAACCTATATTTCATTGACAGGCTTTGTAACTTAATCCATGAAGTATTCCTAGGATTTTCTGCCTCATAAAAGAGAAAGCAGTCTTTCCTTTGAGGACATCCTCAGTTGGTGAGGACAGGTTTTGTACAATATTGGCTTGACTGCATTCGTTATAGAATTTACCCACCCAACAAATTATAAGAGTGATATCACTCACTGCAGCAAAAGAAAAGATGGGAGAAATACAGCAATTCATGACATACTTATCTTAACCCCTCTTCTGGTTCCCTAACTGTAATAAGAGACATCACAAGAGTTAACATCCGCTACTCCCTGTCTGCTCTGTCTGCTTTTGAGCTTGGCAAGTTTATCTACAAAACATTTTATCAGCACTAGACTCAAAAAATATTCCTTTCTTTCCTATATATCCACAACACTGCTAGGTACTGAACAGAAAACAAAAATTGAGACATGGTCTTTGGTTTCACTCCTATTGCTGCAAGATGGATTCTAAGCAGATGTCATCTGAATAACAGTGGAAGTAATGAGATGATTGACCCAGAAAAGATGGAAGGTACCATGTACTTCCAGTATTTGAAGTATGGTGTATGTGGTAAAATAATTGACACACAAAGGTACAGTTGATAACAGATTGTAGAAATTTCAAGGTGACTAATTTCAACCCTAATTATGGAAGAACATTCTAACTTTCAGAAAATATCTGGGCAGCATGTGCACTTTTTTGGAATGTAGAAGAAATAATGTACTTCAGGGGAAAGGTGGAATATGCTCTCACGTAGCACTGTGAATTGCATATAAGTTCTTGATTAATCTTTACTGATTTGTTTATTGATTGCTTTGAGAGGTGGGCCTCCAGTGTTAATATAGTCTACATCTTGAGAAGTCTCAGAATGTGTCAGAGTTTTATAACAGCTAACCTGCTTTCATCAGCTTTTTCTCTAACATTTCTTTGTTAAATGTTCTTTCTTTGTTGTCATATGATTATAGGTGAGACACTTCTGAAAAAAATGTGAGCCTGTTTTATTTTTTGTTGTTTTGTATTGTAATTATTGAAAAAGCTCTATTATTATATATCTCTAAGCAATAGAAACCTTCAAATAATTTGCAGAAATTTTCTGACAGTCATGTGGCTAAACTCATCCTTCCCTAGAGCCCATTTAGCTGTTCTGTAGTAGCTTTCTGAGAGGACTTTCATTTAGCTGTTTCTTATTATTTTTTTCTTGATGAATCTCCTAATGGAAATTGGCAAGACAAAGCCCATGGGGGTTATCAAGATGGAAAGAAGGAATAATATTTATCATAAGATGGAAATAGTGCCCTAATGTGCTTTAATAACTGTCATTTCTATGGATAACTTCAAGAATGAATCTCAGAAGTGTATTTTAGTACACTGTGAAAGTATAACTAAGATCTCAAATGAATTTCACCCATAAATTTTTAAATGATAGCTAATATTTACTGAGTGTGTAATATGTGCCAAGGGCTCTTGTAAATGCTTTATGAGTACCCTTTCTTTTATCATTTCCACCAACACTGTTAGATAGGTGCTTACATCTGTTCTATACCTGAGGAAACCTTATGGAGGGGTTTCTTGTTGAAGGGTACCTAGTTAGGAAGTAATGCAGCTAGATTTGAATCTAGGCGAGTATTAGAGCCTGAGCTTGCCAGCCTTCCACCATATTGCTTTCTACTCCATCCTTTATTCTCAATCCTCTGCCTTCAGGAATTAACATCAGACATTTTCTGATACAATTTCTGTTTATAAACTTACATTGCAATCAAGCCAAGCTAAGCCACAGATAGCTGAACAGGGACAAATTGCTGGCAACTATGGTGAGAAGAGACCTTTACAACTGAAAAGGAAGGCCGGACTTATCAAAGATCCCTTCAGATGACAACACCTCATCATTTTAAAAGGATCCTTTGTCAAAGTTCTCCTTGATGCAACTCAGCCTACCACCCAGCAACTCAGCTGTTCTCCTGAGAGTGACTCTAATTGACTCACAGAATAACTTAGAGACTAGAAATCTCCCTTTCAGTCTCCCTCCTGCCTAAAAGAGCAATTCTGTTAGCTTAGAATAGAATTAGTTCTTAATAAGAACACACATATAAATACCTTAACTAATTGAATCTAGTTAACTAAAAGTCTTTATATATCAGCATTTTACCACAATTCTAAGAACAAAAAGGCTAAATTTCAAAACAGAAGAAAACTTTAAACTCTGCTTTAGATCTGGTGCACACTTAACACAAACACATTTTTACAATTATGCTTATGAGAGCAATAATTGTGAGCCATGTGTTTGTACTAATGAACACATGCATTATGCCATCCTCTGAAGTAGATTTTGTTATTCTCCTTCTTTACAATTTAGCA
This sequence comes from Geosciurus inauris, assembly GCA_004024805.1. Lineage (NCBI taxonomy): Eukaryota > Metazoa > Chordata > Mammalia > Rodentia > Sciuridae > Geosciurus > Geosciurus inauris. Next base: position 98,320 of record PVHX01003209.1, read on the forward strand.
GATAGAGCCATAAAGTAGTTCATTCATCCCAGGCCAATATCTAACAGATGATAGTGGGAAAACTCAAACCCACATTGCCCAATGCTTTAACTAATATACCAAATTACCTTGTGATTTTTGACACATAAGAAAATGATAACTCCAAAATATATTATTCAATAAACAATAATAATTAATGTTCATTCCTATTAGCCAGGAACTATTCCAAACATATGACAACTAATATCTTATTTTACATTCATATCAACTCTTCAAAATATTCCAGATGAGAAAATCAAGGCTTTTGGAGATTAATCTAATTCTCCTTATTCACATACAGTGATGAAGTCAGAATAGGGACCAAAATGCCTAAACCCAGAATTTATCTTTTTAATTGCTACACACGCAGCCTTTTCTTTTTCCATTTTTTAGGATTGGAAAAGGAGAATACAGGTCTAATGCATTTTAGAAAGATCATTTCCAATAAAGTTAACCAACCAATAAAAGCAGAATCTAAAAGGAAGTTCTGGTTGATTAATTTAATGGCTATTCAAATGATCAGAGCCATTCCATTCCTGAGCTTTCTGGTGAATTGAGTTTCCACTGGCTTCAGACCAATATTTTTAGAGAGAATTCCTTCTATGAATGTTTTTATTTCATCCTCATTGATAAGAAAAGTAGTGAAACATTCAGGGATGCCCCTGGAAAGCCTGCCCTTTGATGCATTATGCTTTCATCAAGCATCTGTGCTACAACTCTGAAGTGTTTCTCTAGAATGATACTTAATAGATCCTGAAACTGTGCATAAATAAAATTTGCTAAGTAAGATCCCTTTCATTTCAAATATATTTTCTAATGACTGAATCAGACATTTTAAAAGTATTCTCCAGCTCTTAGTGCTACAGAAATCCTAAGTCATCATCCATTTTACTCTTTATAGGATAAAAGATCCCCAAAGTCGCAATTAATGAACTGTTAAATTCAGACGTATGGATGTGATATGGTTTTCAAATGGGACAAATAGGAATTATTAAACTTCAAAGTGATAGCATTTTACCATATCTTTTCAGTGGGAGGCACTCAGGAAATAACCTTCAAATGAATGAATTAAATATTCTAATCAATCTTTGTTCTTTAAATGGTTTTAGCTCAATAAATGCTGACTATCTTAATTTTCACTCTTATTAAGATCTTCTTTAACATGATCCTTTATGCCAGATCTTTATTTTTTAAAGTGAATGTTAATATTTAGTCTATAAACTACCGTATCCTATGTTTTTATTTTTAAATGTGTATGTTTGTGTTTAGTCTATGATCACCAATCCATTCCTCGTGAGGATCACATAATTGTCTGCCCTCTCCCAATTCTTCCGTGCATTGCCTTATCAGCCTAAAGCAATGAATTTTTATTTCCATGTGGCTCCTCCTTCTTTCTGCCATAATAAGATCCTTGTTAACTTTCTCTCAGATCTTCCCACTTCTCATATTCCCAACTGGCACTCTCTTTTCCATGAGAACACAACTGAAATATTGCTTCTGCCACTAAACTGTCCTTCTTATGGATGATATGTATGGTTGGACATTCAAATCCTCCTGGACTTACCTGTCACCCAGTACTTCTGTCATAATGCCTATATTCAAAGATACAAACTTATGAAGTCAACAACAAACAAAAGTTTTAATATAAAATATTTTTCATTTTCCAAAAATATTTGTCAAAAAATATTAATAAACTCCAGTCAAAGACCATGAAAAATACCACTATAATTGAACAGTTAGATTTATTGACTTACTAAAATGAATAAAATTCCACACCACTGAGAACTATGGACAATTTTATGAAGAGCTCATTAGAATGGATTTATTTTACTGTTTCCAAGTGTCACATGATCTGGAATAGGGTGAAAGGGAGTATTGTTGCTTACCATTAAGAAGAGAAAGTAATTCTACAACCAGTTATCTTAATAATTTTTATTTCTAGAAGGAGAGAATATCATGCAAACTGAATCATTGATTGCAAACAATGGATGAGACTACATGCTTTTTCTTATATATTAAGATTATATAAAATGTACAACAGTTCTAAAAAATCATACAGTGAGAAACTATTACTAAGTTCCATTTTTTCTTGTGTGAGAGCAAACTGATTAGTAAAAAAGTAGCAATCAGTCCTGTTGTTTCTTTATTTTTCATTTTTTTATTGGAGCTTTATGGTTATACATAGCAGTTGGATTCATTCCAACAAACTCATACAAGCCTGGAAATCAATTTCAGTTCAGTCCTGTTGTTCTATAGTAAAATTTGAACCATTTTATGTTTTGGACATTGTGTCTTATTTGTGCTAACTCATGGTTATGGAGGGGTCTTATTTCATCCATCCAGGTCACAGACTGGCCTTTCCTGATGCTGTTTTGATGTGATTGTCTGTGCTCAACAGGACAACACTAAGCCCCACTTTGAGCACCAGACCAGCTTCTAGCAATGCCAAAGCCTTCTCAACAGGACCCAGCTCTCAGAAGGATACTTTTATTATTTTTTCTAATAAACAATATATATTAATTTATAGAATATGGAAATCATGAAAAATATTAAGAAAAAAATGAAAAGTTCCATGGTAGTACTTTTTAGCAGAGAGAGAGAAAAAGCAAGAAATCAAGCTTTCATGGGTGCTGGCTCTGTGGTGGTGCTTCAGCTACAGGCAGCATCCAGGCCCTGCAGAAATGAAACCTGGAAAAAATTCCAGGGGTCCCCCAAAGCCAGCTCACCTGTGGCAGGGAAGGTATCAGTAACCATGGTGCATTCAGAAGCTGGCATTCTGAATCCAGTGATTTGGAACATTGTTCATATCAAACATCCTGCAGTTACCAGCACTGTGCTTTTCCATTCCATAAAGTATTTACTGTGGACCAAGTACATATTAATTTATCTAAAACTCACAATGATCTTACAGGTAAGTCCCACTGTTGTCCCATTTTGCAGATAAAAGAATGGAGAAATGAAGAGATTGGAAGAAAAAAAAAAAAAGAACTACCCAAGATCACAGAGCTTGATGTAGAACATCTTGTATTTAAACTCAAGCAATCTGCTCAGGGGAATGTGCTACTAGTACTGAACAACATTACTTACCTAGTTTTACTCAAACTATGAAAACTATGAAAGTATAACTATTCCTACATAATAGTCAGCAGATTTTAGATGGTTTTACCTTCATCTCTTATCTGTATTGGACTCTTATCTCCTGACTTACAGACATACACACACACACACACACATATATACACATTCTATATATCTAATGTATAGAATGTATTTGTATAGATTTTTGTGTATTTGTATGTACAAACACACATACATATATACACTGGGTTTTTTAATTTTTAAACTATATTTGGAACTATAAATTGTCAAAAATGACTATATGTAAACTCTGGAATGAGATTCTATGCTTTTTTCCTGTATGTTAAGAGATATATATAATACTCAAAAGCTTTGAAAATCATACAGTGAGAATCTGTTATTGCATTCAATTTTTTCTCATGAGGGAGCTAATAATATCCTTTAACCTCCTTCAAAGTGCATGGAATTACTGTCCAGATTCATACCGATTTCCTCTTTTCCTTGTAGTCTCCTGCCTCCCTCTCCCTCTACAGTGTTTCACCCTATTATGCACTGGAATGTGGACATTTCAGTAAAGTCACTTACTACTTAAAGACAACATGAAACTAGACCCTCCTTATTGCACAGCACCATGAAAGGTTTTTGGTGAAATCACATACAGTACACCCCAGGAAGTAGCAGTTTGGAGAATTCCTGTTGGGAAGCTTCCTATCCTATATCTTTGTGGATTACATAAGAACCAAGAGGTGAAAGCCTTGGGCATCCTTAATGAACTGACAACCTAGAAGGGCTTGAAAATCACTTATTTATTCTAGATGAGATTTTAGCAAAAAGTAGACTACAAAAACACACTGATCACCACCTCCAGCTCAGTTCATACACACAAACCTACTGTTTCTATTCATATCTTTGCTTAAATTTTTCTTGCAGTTACTTTCTGTCCAACTCTTTTTGATCCCAAAAGTTCTCTTTCTTTTTTTTTGTACTAGAGATTGAACTTAGGAGCACTCAACCACTGGTCAAAGGAAATACCAATCATCCAATAATGCCCTAAGTGGGTTACTTATTATATTATAATAAAATTTGCAAATATATACTATTCTAGTTCAAGGAAATGTAATCAATGTTTGGCATTCATCTTTCAAAACATTAAATAAAATGTATATTTTGAATAATAGTTCAACTTGCTGAATAAGAAAACTAATCTCTGCTGAGAGAAAAATAATCACAACTACGTATATGTCTCTCTGACTAGTCAGGACTTCGGAGTTATTTCTAAAACAAGCTGTGGCTTTAGATGAGGATTAATGGTTTTGATGGAAACATCAGACCACACAAATAGTCAGGACTGGGTTACCAAGAAGTAATATTTATGGTTCACAATGGGGTCACTCACACTTGCATTTGATCCATGCATCTTTATTTGAGATGGTGAACCACTAGTGTCTTTTGATGGTGAACCAAAAAGTGTCTTGGTTTTGAGTACTGCATTTAAACTGGTATAGGACTTTCAAAGTGTGGGTGCAATGATTGAGAATAAGACTTTATTAGAAAAACTGAAGAGAGGGTTTGGAATTCTTTCAGTTGAGCAGATATTCAAGAAGTGATTCTAGCCTCAGAATGGGAACCAAAGTGAATCCGAAAGATAAAATACAGAGATTTAAAAAAATACTGGCTTTTCTGTGATTGACTGATGTACTGGACAGAACAGCAAAAATAATCCCCAATTCCAAATTTTACCTTGGTAAGAACTTAGCTTAGCTCTAGACCAATGCAAGGTGGAAAGGATAGAAAGACAGACTTAGAAAACAAATAAATAAATAAGTGAAATAAATTAATATTCAAAACTTTTAGCAACAATGTTCTGTATTGTCAAATTACTGAATAATTTCTCACTGCTATTTTCGTCCAACTTTTCCAATTGCTTAATAGAAATCTGTCATGAAAAAGGTGATTAAGTAGGTGTGTTTGTGTGTGTGTACTATATCATCAGAAAAAGGTGATTAAGTAGGTGTGTTTGTGTGTGTGTACTATTGTTTTTATTTTGACTAAACCAGTAATTCTCATCTAGGGGCAACTGTTCCCCCAGACAGCATTTGGTGATGTCTGGAGAAATATTTGGTTATCACTGTGTGGTATGCTGCTAGCACCTAAGGGATAGAGGCCAGGAATGATTCTAGAGTTCCTATAACATGTGATAGTCCCCAATAACAAAAAATGATCCAGCCCAAAGTGTCAATAGTGCCAAGGTTAATAAACCCTGGAATTAAACAAATAAAAGTTTTATAAAGCTCTTATTTCTCCATACCATTAATTCCCTTGTTATTTTATGCCCAGTTATTTTATATTAACCGATTTATTTTTAATTCTAAAAACTGGATGAATTTCTACCTTTTTTTTTTTTTTTTTGGTACCAGGGATTGAACTCAGGGGTACTCAACCACTGAGCCACATCCCCAGCCCTCTTTTGTGTTTTATGTAGAGACAGAGTCTCACTGAGTTGCTTAGTGCCTTGCCATTGCTGAAGCTGGCTTTGAACTCGCAATTCTCCTGTCTCAGACTCCCAAAGTGTTGGGATTACAAGCGCCCAGCTGAATTTCTACCATTTTAATAAAAGCATTTCATACCCACTATCAAGGGTTCAAAATGAACAAGCTGTTTTCACATACTATGTTTTCTGATTAAATGACACTGAAAGTGATATCTACACAAAGTACCACTTTTTCATATTCTCTTCTCAATTCATGTCCTTGCTTCTTTATTTTTTACAGAATTATTGATGGTTTCTCATGTGACAACATGTTTTTCCATATATATTTTCCTAATTTAAAAGCAGTTGCATTAGAAGAGATGATGTTAAAAAAGATTGTGTTTATTTTTTACCATCATCTATTAGGCTTTGGCTAGAAAAAGTCCATATATGTAGAAACTTTAAATAAATATATATTGAATTGAATTGTATATAGTTATGCACAAAATAGATACAGGTATAAAGATGTATAATAAATTTTAGATTTTATGATAAAAATATATGACTTTTGGACCCACCTAGAATCAAGAATCAGAGCTTATTTAATTCAATCAGGAGATTCATGGACATTTTCTTGGTATCTATTGCTTTACAGATATTCTTCATAAAATGTATTGCCTGCCCTTGAAGAACTTGCAATCTAACCAAAAAATTGCATATATCTTGAGAAAGTAATTTTGTTCCATAGCAAAATAGCCCATGGTTGAGGGCTAAAATGAGTATATGATCACTACAATAAGAGTTTAAGGAACAAAAAAACCTCACAACATCTTGGGTCACAACAGATGCCTCATAACAAAGATGATAACTGGGCTAACCTGTAATAGATTAATGAATATGATCAGCAGTGAGATTATATTATAAAGCAGAAAAATAACATGAAAAAAAAACCAAGAAGATAATGGGTGTGTTTGTGGATGACCTTATTCCAGGCAGTAATAAATTTCAACTTGTAGGAGGTGGTCAGACTGTGAAGAGAATAAATGAGTGAATATCAATAGGAAAGCCCTGTAAAATATCTGACCCTATGAGTGAAACATACTATGTTTTCTATTACACTTAAAATGATTCCCTAACCTAGTGTGGTTCATCTTCATGCTCCCACACATACAGACCTTTGAACTACATAAAGCAAAAATCTGGCCTATATAGTGTACATAATGTTCCATTAAAATGACCATCAGCAGGGATAAGCCAAATTTAGTCACAGTGCCACATAGCCTTTCCCCCTAGTGACTTCAAAGATAATGAGAGGCCTCATTTCTGAAGAATGGTGCTCTAATTAAAGAATTACTTCAATTACCTTAACCACTGTCCTAATATTTTATTTTTGTCAAGGGAATAAGAGTATCCTGTTTGGTCAAGGAGACTTACAAAAGATAGGAATGAATACTGAGTGTTGTTTGTTAAGAATCATTAGCCTTAATACAATGACACATATGTTGAATTCATAATTAAATGTAAGAAGGAATATATTATTGTCTCAAAAATAAAAATAAAAATCACTTATCTTTTAGTCAAAAGTAGGACTGTAGAAGTTTTCATAACCCTTTCTACTTGTTAGGGTAGCTGTATCTTTCCTGCCTGAAGATCAAGAACAGAGAACTTTGGAGAATAAGTAGGATTTATATTTGAGGTAAGAAGAACCCCAATACCTATTTCCCTTTAGTAACAATTAGTAATTAATAACAATTCCCAAAATTAGTCAAGGTGTTGTTTAGAATCAAAGATTCGTATTATATACAATTAAACCTACAAATACTATAATCAAATTAATTATGAAGCAAGACTCCTTACATTCTCTTAAAAGAGGATTTAGTAAATGTCAACTCACTGACAAAACATTATTTGTTAGGAATAGATTCAGCTGCATATAATAGTTGTTTAGCCAAAAGGATATCTAGTTCTTTTAAATAAAAGAATTCCAAAGGAAGGCAGGTTATGGCTTTTATTAGTGACTCCATGATACCATTTAAGATAAAGTGCCTTCTGGTTTTCTAATAAGCATCCTTAGATGACTTCCAGTCACATTGCCTTGTCCAGAATTTTCATCACTTGAATCACCCCTAGTTGAAAAGCAGGCTGGAAATAAAGTTTTTAATCATGTACATTGCAATCTCAAAAGTAAGGAAGAACAGGAATTGTGTAGGTCAGTTAGCACAATCTACCAGCAGCCCAAATTCAGCATGATTGCCATAAGACTCCAGTTATTGTACTATCTTTGTTAAAGCCCTACTAAGTGAATTGGCTATAGAACACATAACTCCAATATCTAGATGCCACACAAGGTCTGTTTTCCTGGTTTTTGTGATTTAGGTCATTTTGTTCCGTTAAGTTGCATCATTGTCGAATGGATTTCTTGGAGAACAGCCCAAGCACAGCTTGTATCCATTCACATAAAAGGTTTGTATTTAGGGTTGCTCTTCCTACAAGGGCAAGAGTAATCTATGAAGATTTTCACTCATTCAGAAAGTCACCAACTGACATGGTGAATAGTAATTGACAGATCCAATTGAGAGAACTAAAAGAAAGGTGGTGGTGGGGTTGCAGATATGGTGTAACGCTTTATTTTCCCAGCTACTCTCTTCTTTTGTCAGTAAAGAAGTAGTGATATCTTAAGAGTTGTCAAAGTCCTGAAAATAACAGCTCAGTAGCTAACAGAGCCTGGCACATGGTGGGTGTTCAAGTAACATCTGTTAAATAAATATTTTGCCTGTTAACCCTTAACAAAAGATTCCAGAGGTTGGTGTAAAACAAGCATTCTCATCCACTTAAATGAAGAAAAGGCATCAGTCAGTATCCATTTTATGTGAATTATAGTTCACTGAGGAGCCCAAGGGCAAGAGCTTGCTGTGATCTCTCACCATGAAGGTCTTGCCCTACCTTTTACATGACCTAGTAATTTTTTTATTCACATTCAATGTTAATTAATCAGGTCTGTATGAATTGGTTTCTATTCCATTTGGCCACTAAGCAGATTATCAACATCATAAAAATCAATTTCAGACCATTTTTAAGTGTTTAACATCATCTAGTAACTTTGTATATTAGTATATAAATCACCTTGAAATGGAGGTTAAGGACTATAAATTGACAGAGCACTTGAGCTGATGTTGAAGGTGCACAAGGAACAGCCCCATACACTGGACCACTTATGATTCATTTAGAGGGTCGAAATGGGGGAGTATTATGTGGCAATGTAACGTTATGTCTACCACTGTCAGATTACTAGAACAGACAATGAATGCTTCATCTTGCCCAAAACACCAATAAATCTGGGCTTTGCCATAGTGGAAATAAAGACCAAACACATCCTGCGTGTAACTCGAACTTTGAGATGTGATAAGCAGGTTACAGCACTTAGAAGATTAGAATATGTACTATTTAGCATAGATAATATATATGGAATTCACTTGAACTAGGAGAAAATAAAAACAACCATTCTTTTTCTTCTTTTTTAAACATTAGGTCATGGAACTAAAGGAGTGTTTGAGCTTCTGTCTGGATGGCGGAGAACCAAAGAGAATTTACCCTTCAAAGACAGGGTAGCAGATGCCTATTCTGATGTGATGGTCACCTATACCATGACCAGCTCCCTGTACTTCATCACCTTTGGCATGGGGGCCAGCCCATTCACAAACATAGAGGCTGTGAAGGTCTTCTGTCAAAACATGTGCGTCTCTATTCTGTTGAACTACTTCTACATTTTCTCTTTCTTTGGCTCCTGTCTGGTCTTTGCTGGACAACTAGAGCAAAACCGCTATCACAGCATCTTTTGCTGCAAGATCCCTTCTGCAGAATACCTGGACCGCAAACCTGTGTGGTTCCAGACAGTGATGAGTGATGGGCATCAACAGACATCCCATCATGAGACAAACCCCTACCAGCACCACTTCATTCAGCACTTCCTCCGTGAGCATTATAATGAATGGATTACCAATATCTATGTGAAGCCATTTGTTGTCATCCTGTATCTCATTTATGCCTCCTTCTCCTTCATGGGGTGCTTGCAGATCAGTGATGGAGCCAACATCATCAATCTACTAGCCAGTGATTCCCCAAGTGTTTCCTATTCCATGGTCCAGCAGAAATATTTCAGCAACTACAGCCCTGTGATAGGATTCTACATCTATGAGCCTCTTGAATACTGGAACAGCAGTGTCCAGGAGGACCTACAGAGGCTCTGTAGTGGATTTACTGCAGTGTCTTGGGTGGAGCAGTACTACCAGTTTCTGAAAGTCAGCAACATCAGTGCCAACAACAAGAGTGACTTCATCAGTGTCCTGCAAAGCTCATTTTTAAAAAAGCCAGAATTCCAGCATTTTCGAAATGATATCATCTTCTCCAAGGCAGGGGATGAGAACAACATCATTGCTTCTCGCTTGTATCTGGTGGCCAGGACTAGCAGAGACAAGCAGAAGGAAGTCATAGAAGTGCTGGAAAAGTTGAGGCCCCTGTCCCTCTCAAAGAGTATCCGATTCATCGTGTTCAACCCCTCCTTCGTTTTCATGGACCATTACAGCTTGTCTGTCACAGTGCCTGTTCTGATTGCAGGCTTTGGTGTTCTCCTGGTGTTAATCCTGACATTTTTCCTAGTGATCCACCCTCTGGGAAACTTCTGGCTAATTCTTAGCGTCACCTCAATTGAGCTGGGCGTTCTGGGCTTAATGACATTATGGAACGTCGACATGGATTGCATTTCTATCTTGTGCCTTATCTACACTTTAAATTTTGCCATTGACCACTGTGCACCACTGCTTTACACATTTGTATTAGCAACTGAGCACACCCGAACACAGTGTATAAAAAGCTCCCTGCAAGAGCATGGGACAGCCATTTTGCAAAATATTACTTCTTTTCTTATTGGGTTGGTCCCCCTCCTATTTGTGCCTTCGAACCTGACCTTCACACTGTTCAAATGCTTGCTGCTCACCGGGGGTTGCACACTTCTGCACTGTTTTGTTATTTTACCTGTGTTCCTAACCTTTTTCCCTCCTTCCAAAAAGCACCACAAGAAAAAGAAACGCGCCAAAAGAAAGGAGAGAGAGGAAATTGAATGCATAGAGATTCAAGAGAACCCTGATCATGTCACCACAGTCTGAGGGGTGTAGACCAATGGATTGTTTTTCTTTTCCAATATTGCACAACGATGCAGGGAGAGCAAAGCTCAGACCTCAGCTGCTTGGGCTGGCCAGGGGTAACAAGGCAAGTCAGAGCAAGAGTGCACACAATTCATGACATGTCCAAGCATCTGCTTCTTGGGCCAGGGGGAAGAGGGAATTAAAAGGGGGTGGTGAGTTCTTTGCAACCTTGTTCTCCATGAAAGATAAGTTTCTGGACATGTTTTTAGAGCCCTTCCAAGAAAAGGGTGAATCAATGAAGTGTTAAGATAGACGGCCAAAAGAACCAACTGCTTTTAAAAGGAAAATTTTTAGGAGAGATGCAGAAGAGAGAAAGGTGGTCTCCAAATAAGGAAAAAGACATAGGAAATGTCAAAATTGCCATGTCACTTTTCATGTTTGTTTCTTGAACAGGTTGGTCAAAGGAAACCTATGCACTTGGGAAGTACATATTTAATCCCGTCTAAACCAAAGGACTTCCCAATCCATTTTATGTGTACATATATATGTATATATGTTATATATACATATACTTAGATTTGTCTTTATTGTACATTGATGTTTGTGTGGAGAAAGGTGTCCATTTGCAGATAGGCTGGCCTTTCTCTAGAAAGTCAAATCAGCTTTTGCCAAATATATAGACTCATTAATGACCATTCAAAATTTATAGACTCATTAATGACCATTCAAAATCAACTCAAATATCTAGTCAGCCAGAGTGTTAATTCAATTGTGTGTAATAAGCAAAAACAAACAAATGAAAAACAAAGATGTGAATCCATTAGATTCTACCTATCACGTTGCCAGTCATTGAAACTCTAGCTTTGGATGACTTAGCAAAAAATGCAAAAAGGCATTTGAATTAATTGCCACATGGACAATGTTTAAAATCCCACATCAGAGGTAAATAGTTTATATGACTTTTCATCAGCCTTTAATAATTATCTGGATTTGGAAGGTTAATATGGCTGCTTTCAGAGAGCTTACCTATCTGCAAATGAGCACTTTACACATGTTATCCGTGTGTGTGTGTGTGTGTGTGTGTGTGTGTGTGTGTTTGACTTGGGGTATTCCATACTTATAGCATTCTTATTTTAGATGGTGAAAATCTACTGCCATGGAATATAGATAATTAACGTAGGAGAAAGGAAAAAACTAGGAAACACTGTAGAGTGAAGTAGAGTAAAATGGACTATTACCACTCATCACCCAGCACCAAATGGTTCTTAGTGTAAGGAAAGTATTCTAATGCTATAAACTCTAGTGTGTTCCTTGCATTAATATTTGAAACATTAACCCAGGCCATGATCACAATAGTAGTGGTCACAGTAATTACTGCAATATCATTTTGTAGCTTCTTGCAATATCATTGTTCTTGTTATCTAGAAAGTAGCCTCAGATACTCATAGCTCTCTACAGGTGGTATATTAACTGCAATTGCTGCTGAATTCTTTGTCAAAAACAAAAAACAAAAACAAAAACACTGAAGCAAACATTTCAATTAAGTTAAAGTTTTAAACTGATCCCTAGCAGATAGAATTGGTCTATTGGGTGCTTACTTGGATTAATGTTATGCTTCCTGTTGGAGAAAATTACTAGAAAATGCCTTTTTCCATGTCAAGCAGTAACATAACTTATTTCCAGGTAGGACAGAACAAATGTCCAATGAATATAAAGTCTGCTAGTAAGTTTTGTCACCTAAGAAAGCTGTTGTGTCCCATCAACTTTGGTTGTATGTTTTAATAGAATTAATAATATTAATATCCAAAAAAGCAAACTAAAAGTCCTAGATAAGTCCTCAGATAAGTCAAAGAAGAGATACAAAAACTACTCCTTCTTGCTACTGTCTGTGAAGATGAAGTTGATAGATTAATGAAAAAGTAACAAAACAACTGTACTTTTTAAAATGGTTTACCAGAATATAAAGAGAAAGGAGAACAAATTCTAGATTGAAAACCATTGAAATAAAATTTACTTATTGAATGGACTTTGTTTTGTCCTACCATAAGTTTATTGAGTTTCTAGTAGAAATGACCCCTGTCTGCTCCATTATGTTCATTTGGGCCTAATAGCTATACACTTGAGTATGGAAAATAATTGCCTATAACCATAGAATTGTTGTTTTTACTATATGTGTAAAATCATGTCACCAATAACCCTAGCCTTTTACCTCATGAACTGCTATGCTAGGATGAACTGTATTTGGACTAGTAGACCTCCAGGTCATGATCTCATATTTGAGGTAGAAATTTCTGAGGAGATTTTTGGTTTGGGTTTTAAAGTTGGGAGGCAGTCCTCTTTCATATATTACCTACCATTTGTGAAGTTTTGTTTTGTTTTCATTTTTTGTTATTTTTTTCTTCATTCCTTTCAAAAGATGGGAGGTAATCTGAGAAATTCCACTATCACTTCATTTCTTTCTATAGTGTGCCATACTATTTTCATATTCATTTATTTTATTAAAGTTTGTCTTTTGGGGTTGGTTTTTTCCTTGATTATCATAAGAAGCCATTCCAGATACAAGACTAGCAGGCTGATTTACAAAGAAAGAATCAAGCATGCTCATTGCCAAGTCATATGAAAATGGTGGTATGTTCTGGAAAACCACCAGAGCAGTTCTAATGTCATATCTCCATCCAGATAGTCTCTGTGTGGATTGGGAAAGTGACTTTAGTCATTCAGGTTATGTCTTCAAGTACAAGTGTCTAAGATAAATGTGAATTTCTCATTGTTCAAGTGATTAGAGAGATGGCATTTTTGAAGGGACATTATCTTTTCCAGAACACCATGGTACTCTAGAGAACTGTAGCAATAATTTACTGCAATGGAATTTCTTGTTCTGGGAAAGTTAATACACCACCCAAAATGCCTTAATCCTAGTAAGTAATTTAAGCCCAGAAGACTCTACCTGAGTATCATCTGATCTTCCATCTTCACTGTGAAACAGGTTATTCCAGGAATTTCATTTACTGAATACCAAGATCTACCCTAAAATATGAGATCATGATTTGCAGGGAATTCCAGGCCTTTTGGAAAGCTTGTGTGCACCTCTCTCTAGTTTTTCTAGTTTACTGTTATTGTTTTGTCTATTTGTGAAGTACTGACAGTGTTCAAATTAGGAACTTGTCTACTATCAACAGATAACCAATCAAATCCTAAAAGAGAAGAAATCTGTGGGCAATATTTCAGATTTGTGGAATATTTTATTTAAATGAAGTATGTTTTTCCTTTTGATTTTAAAGTTTTTGAAAAGCAATTTTCTGTATTTAAACTGAAATGTGCATTTATTCCCCCACCCCATTGGAATTTTAATTGGACATGGAAATACCATATAAACTCTACTCTCTGTGATGTTAATAAAACTTCAAAGAGGTATTCACTCGTGTTACAGAAAGAAATGTGGCTAATAATTAAATTCAAATCCTCTATAGTAAAGGATAGTCATCAGCTAGCTGATACCATGCCTGAGTCTTTGATGAAAGGTGTGATTAGGTGTCCTCTCATGAATCCTTGCAGTGACTATGAACCTCTTTGAAGATTGTGCAATAATATTCTATGACAGAATTATTTTCTGTGGTCGTATCTTGTGTCTCTCTCCCATCTGCTTCCCATTTATTTCCACAGAAATAAATTCAAAGGTTTTATCTTGTGATGTGAAAAGAAAAATTATGACAAGTAATGCTCCTATGATGCTATAATAGCCATTCTTGTATGTTGAACTCAAGAGTATGAGAGCTTTGTCCACTTTGTAATTATCCATTGTACTTTCTCATAATAAGCTAATCTTCCTAGACTTGTGGTTAGAGCTAGGGATTAATGATTGCCATTCAGATTTACATGTATTTTTATAAGTTGACTGTAAATATCGTAATTACAGTCACATATTTTTATGATCAAATAGTTATAAATGCATGGCACTATGCATGCATTGTTACCAATAGTACATAGATTATTAAAGACACTATTTTCAGGGTTATTGCACATTTTTTTAAAATTCCCATATCACTGATCATAAATGCCTCGTGGGTTTTAGTCTTTAAAGTCCACAGAAAGTTCCATCTTAAGGAAAACAATTTGAAAATTGCCTTCCTTGGATGTCAATACCAGCCACCTATTCTAGAATGTCCTCTGGAAAATCCCAGAGGCTAAATCTAGCTTCCAGATAAAGGTCCAATCCGGTTTTACATTAACCGTACTTTCATGTCCTTTGTTTGCTCATATAGTGAACCAGAGAATATGATACCTTGATACTGGAATTTAGATATTGTCTCCTAGGGATTGAAAAATTCAATGATTTACTCAACCTCCTACCAGAGGGATCTTTCTGTTTGTTGTTCGTTGGAGTTTGTACATAGTATTGATAATCCTTTCAAACGTGAACCTGAAAACTTTCATTTATTTCAAAGGAGCTTTAAAGCACCTTAATTTCCTTTAAAAAATCTTTTTTCTTTCTGTTATCAAAAAAATTACGACAAAAAAAAAAATTACGACAAATTTTATGACACTGACTCAAAACTTATCAATGGCCAAATCGGTATGCCCTTAAAATCTCCCATAATCTAAATTAAAAAGTCAGCATCAGCCCTGTGGGGCAGCCTTTTATGCCAAGACTTTTAAGCAATGATCTTCAGAGATATTGCATAGGGAATGAAGATGTTAGGGTTTTTTTTTTTACTGTTTTTCCTTGAAAACAACTGTGATGATATTGACTGAAATGAAAGCAACAAAGCCTCTTTGCATGAGATCGGGAATGGGAGGGATGGTGTACAGATGGTGGCAGCTAATAACATTGGTTCTAAAGGACCAAGGTTCATTCACCATCATGTTTTAGTGAGGAGAGCAAGAGTTGGTGTTCTGTATTTGAAGTGTGGTGGTGCTGGGTTAGATGATGTTTGAGGTGAGTAGTTTTGATAGGACAAGTGAAATAATAATGTATATTTTATGGTTTGAAGTACAGCACAGAGAATCAGATGGTGCCTCAAAATTATAGCTTCTTAACTGCTATCAAGTGCTTATCTGCAAATATATCCCATTTGAGGATTGTGTTCTCATTTGTCAGATCAAACCCTGAGCTTTGCAGGGAAAGTGCCCCTGAATTTCTAAGCAAGAACCAAAGCCACACACCCTTTTGTGAGTGAAAATGAGAAGGCAAGGGGGACTATGAAAAGAGGCTTCAAATAAGTGTTCAGGAACACATTATTCATCCCCAGGATAGCTGTCAGTATTGCTTGGATTTGGGATGTTTTTCAGACAAATGAGCCATTGTTTTGATCCGTTTCCTCTGTACTCAATGAGGACCTCTCTGTTGCTAATTGCCACTTGCTTTTATTGTGAAATGGGAAACAATTCAAACAGCAATATGCGGTATCAAGTATATATTCACAGTATAGATGACGAGTCTATGAATCACATCTTATCCCCTCTGCATCTCTAAAGATGTTGTCAAAATAAAGTGGGCTTAGACTCTATGCTGGGAACCTCTATTAGATAGATATTTTTAATACAATGAAATATTTATAAATAAAATCATAGCTAATTTTTCACTTTTATAAAGTCTACATATCCTGTCCCTACTATTTTTCCCAGGTGAATTTTCCCTAAGAAAGCTCTCGTAGGTCACACTAATCATGAAGTCTTAAAAATCAGAAGGAAACTTTAGAAGTAGAACAGTAGGAATTATCCACTGCTTATGGGTGATTTCTGCTCTGTACTGTGTTAGTATTTATCTGAGCTGAGGTTTTTAATAAGCCATTTGTCATTGTGTTCTAGTTTCCTACAAAGCTTATGGTATGGCACGATATGGATTTCTTCCCTTCTGTTATCACAGTTATTAGAGCAACCATGTTATCCACAGGACTGTCAAAGCAGTGAAGAAGTGAGACTTTTAATGCTTTGGGAATATTTTATTGAAGAATTTCCTGAGAATAACTAGGAGAGACTGTCATAGGTAAAAGATAAATGGAATTTATCTCAAATGTGTCACTTTCCAATTCTGAATGGCTTTAACGTGGATTCTTAGTAGAGGCAGTCTACAGTATGTTGTGAGGTATATTTAAGCTATCTAAATGTGAGATGATCAATAGACTCTTTCCCTGAAAACTGAAGTAATGTCCATCATTACATTCAGTGGATTCACTGGTTATTAGTAGCTACAGTGTCATTACTGGAGGTGAAAAGCAAACTGTCATATTCGTACATCTCCCAGCATGGTTTGGAGTATCTGTTTTGATATAAAACCAGAAAATGCCAGCATGTTTTCTTCTCAAGCATAAAAATGCTAGGCACTGAAAAATTAGACCTTAAATTCACCAGTGCAAATGTTCCAAATTTTTGGCAGAAAATAAGCAACAACTTTATTACAGTTTCCTGCTACTTATGCATATGTTTTAGCAATAGACTATCTTGCTCTTAAATAAGAAATATCTCACAGCTTGAAAAGGGCAGAAGTATCTCCAAGCTACCTCATAAGGATATTTAAAGACAAAATGGCATGTGACCTTTGATTAAATGGCAATATATTAAAGCCACAAGGCAATATTATTTATCACCTCTCCTGATGCTCTTTCACCTTGTAAATTTAGACCAAACTAAATGTAAAATGAACTTCACTATATGCAGTCCCACTTGTACACTCTGCTTAGTATAATATTAATATGAGATTGCTCAGGGCAGTTGTTAAGTTGTCTCTCTGAAGACATCCTGGAGCCTAAAAATTAGCTCAGCAAGAATAGCCTAACACTGACTTTGAGGCAGTGGTCTACATAGTGAGATGCACTATCAGATAATCATCAAGTAACTCCTGTGAAAAGTCCAAGTGCACTTCTTACAACTGGAGGGGAAAATCTATTTGTTTATTTAACTGTCCTGAGCAAATATAAAGAGACAAAGTGACCAGTAGGTAGAATTACAAGCTTTTTTTTTCCAATGAAAGTCATTGCTACTATTTTCAGCTAAACCAGGATACTGAAACTAGTCACTTGAAATAAGTGAGAAGAAAACTATTTCTTTATTGCATAGATGAAATGTAGGAATGAAAGTAGAATTTGACCACATTTATTTCCTTTTCTTTCCTAAAACAAAACTCCACTTGTGCTGGAGTCTTAACAAAATGCTAATTTCTTTCTTTATTTATCTATTTTATTTATTTTTTCTAAATAGGTATTCATGATAGCAGGATGCATTTTGATTCACTTACACAAATGCAGCACAACTTTTCATTTCTCTGGTTGTACACAATGTGATGTGGCACCATATGTGCAGTCATACATGTCCTTAGGCAATAATGTCCATCTCATTCCACCGTCTTTCCTGCCCCCAAGTCCCTTCCCCTTTCCTCCCCCTTAACCAAAGTTCCTCCATTCTTTCCATGCCCACCTCCCATTATAGATTAGCATCCACTTATCAGAGAAAACCAAAATACTAATTTCTACAACAAAATGAAGAAGACAAAAATAAGGATAAAATTATGAGATTCTGGTGTCCCAATAGTATCAACCTCATGGTGAACCACCATACCTAGATGTCTCTGCTCATAAGACATTCTTTCCATAATATTCTAGCACACATAGGTTCTTACCACACCCTGTTTATTAAAAAAAAGAAAGAGACTGATTTATCACTCCCAAGACGTACAAATAATCTAATAAGCCGTTTAAACTCAAATCTATAGTTCTGTACTTTAGGCTGTACAACTAAATCTACCATATTGAGGAAAATTTAAAAAGAATTTTGAACAAAAATTTCAGTATCAGAAAAATATTACCTAAGTTGTATTTCCATCTGAAAATTCAAGTACCCATTTTAGAGCTTACAAAGAAGCAAAAAGATAAAATAAAATTAAAAATTCCAAAGTTTTCAAATTACCTGAATTTGGTCTATTATCAAAGTTGACTTGTAATGATTGTAAGTAAAAAAAATTATTTATAAATTAAGATTTTCTAATTATAAGAATAAATTAATGTTATTTCCTGTAGATTTACACATATACATTTAATAATTAAATGAATCTCGCACCTCAACCAGGGAAATTATATTTCAAATATTTCCTTGTTTATTTCATTATTATTTTCATACTTTGGACACACTGAGACATAATTGTAGTGGAATTCCTCAGGATTGCTTTGCTAAAGAAATTTATGAATTAAAGCCTAAAGGCAAAACCTTAAGAAAAATAACAATAAAGTCTTAGCTACTTGGAAAATGTCATATTTAACTCATGTTATATTTACTACAGTGCCAGTTGGCAAAATTATTGATAGCGTTGCTAGCTATCTTTTGTTATGTCCATTTGGACATAAAAAACAACTAGTGTATTAAAACACTGATAGGTCACACAGGTATTTTTACTCTTCAGTTGCCAGGATCCATTACCTTTGGCCAATTTTTTCTTGAATACAACCCCAAATGTTATAGAAACTAGGTATTCTTAGACCTAGCACTCCTTCATTTGTTACTGTCAACATTAGACACCCTGCAGAATACTATAACACACACTTATTCATTTAACTTCAGTGAGATCTCTGGGATCCCTATCTTTTAGGGAAAGAGTCTTCTAGGCTAGGCATTAAACTTCCTAACCATAACATCTCATGATATCACAATATGATATAATATAATCTATTCTTTTTAATTCTTCATTAAATCACAAGCTCTAAAATTATGTCATACCTTTTAAAATTTTAAGACTATATGCATTAAAACTATTGCCATGATGACATTATATCAATTATCCCTACATGCTTGAGGTAAAGCTTTATTCAAAGAATACAAAACACCTTGGCACTTAAGAGATTTTTTTAAATCTCTAAGTTTACAAATATATTTACAATTGTAAATTAGTAAAGTATTACTGGAATACCCCAATAATTGTATGAACTTCAAATTTAAAATAATTTATAATTGTTTCAAATAAATTCTACTTAAAGCTTACTGCATTACATTGCATTACTATGGTAACATCAAGTATAAAAATGCTTCAACCATTATTTTTCTCACCATATGAGAGCTACAAAAAGTGTTTGCAACAATAAATAGGTCAGTGTTCCTGAGTAGTACACAGGACTTACAAAGTCTCTATGCTTCTCCTTATATAGTTCCAAGTCTAGGCAAAATTATTCATGGACTATCAGCAACCACTTCTAAGTCATTAAAATTAAGAATGTTAAAATTTTGAATATCCAAGTCTGCTGTATTCTGATGAATAATGTGGTGGTGACATTATAAGAAATACATAGACCATCAATATTTACAGAATGTAAGTGCACTTGACACCAGAATTATATTGAAACAGTTTAATAACCCACAATCCACGTTAGAAGCTTGTCATTGCAGAATCATCGTCATTATGAACATCATTTGCATAACCAGGGAAATCTGTCTAATAATGTTCCATTTCATAGAGTTTTTCATCTGCTTTAAAAAAAAAAAAAAAAGGATGTCCTTGTTCTTTTATGAAAATATTTAAGTTTATTCATTAGCCATTTTCTTGTCCAAATTTAATAGTTTAATTATTAACTTATTCTGCTTTCTCCTTTGTTTAACATTTAATTTTTATTATTTTTAATTTAACATTTACTCAGAGCAATTGACACTCACTTTCCTCTGGGTAAGGATGAACATATCCACAAAAGGGAGAAATAAGAATTTGGCAAAATCCCAGTTGGACATGTGAACATATCTCCACACACCGAAGTTGGAGGAAAATACTACTCATTTGATGTGCTTCAAGCAAAAAAATTCTACTTTTTAATAATGAAAGTTTTCACAGCACAAGATATTCTACTCAGCAGACACCCAGTAATTATCTAGTCAATGAACAAATAAAAGAATCCTCTAGCCTTTGACTTGTGACCTAATGAAAAGTGAATTATTTAAGTCTTACCCTGTGTGGGACTATACTTGGAAGCTTTGGCTGTTTGGTTTTGTTTTCTGAATTCTTTCTTTATAGCAAGTAATGCAAAAATAAGAGCCCATATATAGGAATAATTTCAAGTTTTTTAAAATTAACTGTCTTCTTTCAATAAGTTGAAATGCTAGAACATACATATAACATTATGTAACATAATGTTAGTTAAGTAAAGGGAATATTGATAGTTAAGTAAAGGGAATATTGATAGTTAAAGGGAATATTGATAGTTAAGTAATAAAGGGAATATTCTATGACAGAAAAATGTCAGAATACAGGGATGATTTTAGATATTTATATATATTAGCAAAAGAAATTGAGAAACAAATGCAAAACTTTTTAAAAGAAAACTAAATATCTGAACAAAACTTTGGCTTCATTCGGTTTTTGATTTCTGTTTATTAATTTAGTTTGACTATTCTTAGTAAACACATTGAAGTGGGTCAGAAAATATTTTTGATAGATATAAATCTCCAAAAAGAGAATCACTTGTATTGTAGAACTAAAGTTTTCTATGGATGAGCTTCTGAAGCACTTCTCTATTGCTCAGGATTATATTAATTTCCCCAGCAAATATTTGAGGGTATCTATACTGGTTTCTGTATCAGGCTTACAGAAAAATACCACAGCCGTTGTTCCTGTCTTTGAGGTCCATATACTCTCTTGAGGAAATTTCTGTGTGGGATATTCCAGGAAAGTGAGAAAGGCATCATCCACATTGAGGCTTGAATAAGATTCTAATAAATAGAGATACAGGATGGCCAGCACAAAGGTGGGGAGACAGAATGAAATAAACGAGAACATGCAAACTAGAAGGCAGGCTGTCCGAGTGAAGGCTTTAGTACATTAGGT
Organism: Geosciurus inauris; assembly: GCA_004024805.1. Taxonomy (NCBI): domain Eukaryota; kingdom Metazoa; phylum Chordata; class Mammalia; order Rodentia; family Sciuridae; genus Geosciurus; species Geosciurus inauris. The sequence continues at coordinate 119,822 of PVHX01003209.1, forward strand.
AATAGCAGCCCCAAGGAGAGGGGTACAGGTGGGAATGGAAAGCAAGAGTCTATTGTGAATAATGTTATAAAAGATTGCCAGAATATAGGAAATGTTCAGAGCTGGAAATGAGATCATAGATAAATAAACTTTTTCTGAGATGTAGTCTTGGGCTTGAGTGCAGTGAAAGACTTACACATTATAAACACTATGGTCTCCATTTTTGTATTTTATCTGCTAAAATCAAAGATTCAAAAACTCAGCAACCTCATATAAAAATTTATAACCTCTATTGTTCAGAATGTAGCCAGTTTACAGAATGAGTTTGATTCTCCTGGTGGTAGAACTGCCTATGTTCTGTCATAGATGCCACAGCTACCTGGTGATCTCATACATACGTAGTGACCCTTGAAATGCAAAAGGGAAAGACTGGCATAAATCAATTGGATCCAAAAAACTCCAGGAAAAACAAACATTACATTCAATCATTTTTGCTAATATTATCTTTATTGACAATTCAAATAATGCCTCCCTAGTAGAGTAAGTACTATGATTTCTAACTTATGGTTTGTTTTAAGAAAGATTACAACGTAAACATGTCTTATGTCCCTATGGTACAATGCATCATCTTTTCATCGTAAATCAGTATAAGAGTTGCCGGTACAGAGAAGTTCAAATGCAAAGTACATGTGATGAGAAATAACTGCATAGATTTTCTCTCCCACCCCCTACATTACTTTTCTAAATGCAAATTTCTAAAGACAAAGCATTGGTTAAAACTATTTTTTTAAATCACTTGCTTATAATTCACTTCTACTTTCTTTGGAAATCACAGTAAACTATAATATATGTACATAGTTTTTAAATATAAAATTAACTCACTTATATACTAACTTTTTCTTTTTTTGTAGTTAAGTCTTAGTTGTAATAATTGGTGCTCCCAAAAAACAGCAGTCAGGGTTACAAGGAAGTTTGGAGAAATGTATTTTGAACTTTAAACGTAAAGTTTCTCAGAATTTCTCAAGAATGATGCTAAGTTACAGATAAGATGGAAGTTGGTTTGGGGAGGCCCTATTTTGGAGACAATTCAAGAAGTCATCTGTTCAGAGTAGGGATAAACAAAAGTTACCAACTAAGTAGCCATAGGAGATTGTAGCCAACAGCACACTCCAAGAGACTTTTTGAATAATCTCAGGATTAGCACAGTCAGTGGTCCTCAAAATCTGCTGATATCAGAATGACACAGAGAGATTTTTAAAGTCCCAGTGCCCTGACTTATCAGAACAATTAACTCTGGCAGTGCAACCTGGTCTCTGTAATTTTGAAAGCCACCCCAAGTGATTCCAAAGTGCAATTGATTTGAAAACCAGTGTCTTAGACCACCGAATTTAATCCAATAAATTAAACACATTAAATCCAATAAATACTTCTTATATTGAATGAAGATAAAATGTCACAAGACAAGGGCACATTTGGCATCCACAATCAGAATACAAGTAAAAACTTGTAAAGTCGCAAAGGAGATACTCAAATGGCAGAGAGATTATTTTCAGTAGAGCCAAATTCAGTGGGAGTACATTGCATTTAAGAATGAATTTAGCCGGGCGCGGTGGCTCAAGCCTGTAATCCCAGCACTTAGGGAGGCTGAGACAGGAGAATTGCGAGTTCAAAGCCAGCTTCAGCAATGGTGAGGCACTAAGCAACTCAGTGAGACCCTGTCTCTACATAAAACACAAAATAGGGCTGGGGATGTGGCTCAGTGGTCGAGTGCCCCTGAGTTCAATCCCCAGTCCCCCCCCCCCAAAAAAAAAAAGAATGAACTTAAGACAGGGTAAGATTTTTAGCTTGAACAACCCACATGATGTGACCAGCTAGATCAAAGCCATGAAGGAACAAAAGAACAGAATGTGTTCCCAGATCAATGAATGCGATTTAGTTGAGCATACATTACCAGTAGAAGAGTTGAATTGGCACAACCTGAATGTTCAATATAAGAACCCTCGAATGTCATGCCAAAGAACTTATATTTCATTTGGTGGACCCTTGAATTGCTTTTTAAAATTATTATTACTACTGTCAAGATTAAGAAATACTAATCTGCATTAATATGAGTTTAGGACAGGTGGGAGATGAAAGACCTGAACCAAAGACTTATTAGAAGGATATTTTCATTGTCATCAATGAAAAAGGTAATAACAACCTGAAATAGAGTTGTGGCACTGAACATAAAAAAGGAAGAAATGAATAAAATGAATACTATGGCACAAAAGTCCCTATTCATAACATAATCTAGACACCTAAGAAGTTTTGCGTGTCCACAGCACCAGCCTATGGTATTCTGCAATTAAATACGACTTTATTTTTACAGAATAATTGATTTGTTTCTCTGCATATTTAACTTAAGAAAAAATTCACATTTTGGCACCATTTAAGTACAGTAAATAAAAGATGAGTCAAAGAGGAAAAAGGGAATAATTCTAGGAAAGTAGGTACATCTGCCCTTTTACAAGATTGCTAGATTCCCAGGTATATGATACTTATATGTGTGTACATTAGCTAGAAAATCTACACTAATATCTCAGTTAATACACAGATATAGTCATTAACTTAATTAGCAAACTTTTCCCAAAATTTGTTTTTATTTTAGGCAATTTAGCATTTTAGGTAATTTATGATTAGAAACAAGACTTACACGTAGAAGCACTTCCATTATTTTAGATCTGGTCTCCATTCACCTTCTCTGAAAGTTTCTGTAAGGCATATACATTCTTTCCATAAATATATGGCTTGATTATTTTTAACAATCAGCATTGGCTAATTTGGGGTATGTATGTAAAATGTAATTTTCACAATATATCCTTACACATAGCAATTACATAATTCAGCAGATGATCTGTCTCTTTTTAAACCAATACCTTGCCTATAGGATATTTGCCCTATCAAACATTTCATATTTATAAATGTATTCTTTTAACATTTATATGAACTCATTGTATCCTTCTTATATGAAAACTAAAATAGGTGAGAAAAGAGGGTGCAAATGACAGCTTGAGAAAATGTAAAGGCAATTTCATCTTGGTGAGACAATGCCGGGCCATGTGGTAACACAGAACAGAAGCTTGATCATCCCCCTTTATACTGAACCCTGAGCCATGGCTTTCACCACATAGCTTGCTCAAAAAGTACATAACTATCCATCAACTCATTTATTCATCAAATCTTCCATTCAACAAGCATGTTAAACATCCCCTATGTGCCAAGGCATAGAGAAGAAATGTAGAAAGAAATTCAGTGCAGCATCTGTCTGTCACAGCAGCCTAGTTGGTGAGATAGTTATATAGAGCTCACAAAAGTAATAACTGTCATTATAAAGAGTAATGCTCTCTGACCATGCATCCAAAACCCCTGACAGGCTTGTGAAACCTGTTGACTGTTTAGCTCCACCTCTAGTTCCTGATTCACTAGGTCTAAGATGAGGCCTGAAAATTTGCATTTCTAGCAAATTCCCAAGTAATGATGCTAATGCTAATGGATGGGGAAACTGTTTGCACTTGAAAATCAGAGATAGAAGTTTGCAAAGAGCAGTAGTTACTCTAAGAGTAACTGGATTAAATGTGCCCAGGAAAGGAAGTAATGGCAGGGTCAGCTCCTCATCAATGGGGCTGAAAGACTTTATGGTCTAAGCATGCAAGGGCTAAGGAATCTATATTTATAACAAATCCCCCAGAAGGTCTTCCTCTTGTATAGAACTTAGGAGACTTTTAAACAAAGGCATGGAGGATAAAAGAATATATTATTTTTACAGAAGTTCTGTTACCAAATAAAATACAGGACATGGGTTAAGTCTGAACTTAAATAAACAATAGATAATACTTTTAGTACAAGGAGGTCCCATACAATATTTTGGAACTCCTTGTACCAAAAGTATTTGTTGCCTGTCCAAAATTCAAGTTTAACTGGGCACTATTTGCTGAATCTGACAACTCTAAGGATATAGGGTATATATCAAGTAGAGAGAAGAACCAGAAAGAATGAGACTGAATCAATATAATATTATTTTGCTAAATAACAACAGGATATTATTTTGTATGTGGAGAAGTAGAGATTTAGCATGTAGCTAAGCTAATGAAGTTCCAGTTTCAGGGCTTTTTGTTGTCATAAATCCTTCTGAGTTACTGGGATGGTCCCTAGTAGTGTTCACATCATTGCATGTTTATAAAATTTGCAAAAGTAAGATATTTTTGTATTCTTCTCTTTAAAAAGGGCTTTTTCTAAATCCAGTCATGTTGACAATCAATATTAACCATCATATATTCCAAACATTCATGAACCTCAGATAACACCAAATTCTGATCTGCCTCTGAATGTGGGACCACCTTAAATATCAAGTAAAACACAAAAAGGATTTGGTAAACACCAACTCTATGGAGAAAATGCTAAGTTCACTCAAACCCTAGAGCATTTAAAGATCTTTTTGTTCCATCAAGAACTGCTACTTCAAGTCCAAATGGTTTCAACAGTGGCAAGAGGCAACCTACTCTTTGTACACTAGATGTGCATAATGACTTTGGTAGAAGCATACCACAGAATATTCTATTTCCCAAATATATTTGACCATGAGATATGAGATATTATGTTCATGAAACACCTCAGAGGACTTGTGTTTGTTGGGGTGAACTTTGAGTGATGTCTTTTTGAGAAGTTTATCTTTATTATGAAAGTGCAGATGGGTATTTATTAAAATGCCAAAGGAAACAGTACTAATAGGCAAGTGAAAAGCAGTTCTTATTCCCTAAAAAATATTGCTGTTTTCTAGATAACCGAGTGATTTATCCCCTTACAGAAGGATAGAATACTTAAGGGAAAATGGTTCATCAGCACGGGTAACCAAATTCAAAGTCTGGGCTTCCACAAAGAAAACAAAGACCTGATTCTTCTTTTCCAGTAGAAATTCAAGGAGTGGGAAGTAGATAAATAGAAATTAAATTAAAATAGACCAAAAAGAGTAAAATATGAAGAAAAAAATCACCAAGTGGCCTGAAGCCAAATGCATTCATGGGTTGATACTTTATTTTTTACTCTTTCAAAAAATGTTGTAGGGGGCTGGGGGTGTGTCTCAGTGGTGGAGCGCTTGCTTGGCATGTGTGAGACCCTGGGTTAGATCCTCAGCACCTATAAAAATAAATACATAAAATAAAGATATTGTGTCCATCTGCAACTAAAAAATTTCTTTAAAAAATGTTGTAGTATTCTAGCAACATTGTGAAATTTTGGTCTTAAATAAAACACCTGAGGAAAGGTATTTCTCTGGAAACTTCAACAAAGGGGGAAATTAACCCACACAAAGTATTGCATGTGTTGAAAATGGTCGTGAGCAGATCTTTGCTCTTAATACCACAGCTATGGAACTGTGATGTATGCCATACTGGGGACATTAAAGACATTTAAAAAGCCATAATCTAACAAAAGCAATGGCTGGAAAACTCAGTAATTCATTGAAAATCCATCATGCCTTTGAAAGACGGGCTTGGTCACACTTATACAATAAAGAATTGTTGAAATTCATATCAGAGTCATCTATAAAATGCCTCTAGAGCTCAAAGATCACTTACTAAATGTTCCAGTTTTTTTTTTTTTTTCCTGCATGGATTATGTATAAAGACTTAGAGTTCTTTGTTGTTTTTGGTAATAAGAAATCATGATTAAAATCGGCATTGAATACTTGTTGAATGAAAGAAAATTTTCAACAGCTGGAAATATGGGCAGTTACCTAGGAATTGGAATTGTAAAATGGACTGAGGAACAAGTCATACCATTCATTCACTAACCCATTCAACAAACATTTATTAGTGCCTATCATATGCTGAGCAGTCTACCAAATTCCATGCAGGAGATCAAGCAATGATCACATTGTTCAGAAGAACATCTTTATTTTCCATACCTTTTCTTGGTTCATTATAACTGCAAGTAATGGTAGGATTTGTTGTTATATATTTGTAAGCACATATTATATAATAAAATTAATTGGCCAATATCATTCCCCAGTATATTTCCTTTCTATCCCCTCTTCCCTTTCTCTGTACTCTACTGATCTCTCTTCAACTTTCATGAGATACCCCCCCCACACACACACCTTTCATTTCTTTTTCTTCTCTACCTTCCACATATGAGAGAAAACATACAACCCTTGACGGAGTTTGGCTTATTTTGCTTAACATAATATTCTCAAGTTCCATCCATTTTCATACAAATGACATAATTTCATTTTTCTTTGTAGCTGAATTAAATTCCATTGTGTGTATATACCACGTTTTCCTTATCCATTCATCCATTGATGTATACCTAGCTTGGTTCCATAGTTTGGCTATTGGGAATTGTGCTACTATAAATATTGGTATCCATGCATCACTATAGTATTATGACTTTAATTATTTAGGATAAATATCAAGAAGTAGTACAGCTGGATCATACAGTGGTTCCATTCCTGGTCTTTTGAGGAAACTCCATACTGATTTCCATAGTGGTTGTATAATTTACAATCCTACCAACAGTGGAAAACTTTTCATTTTTCTCCACATCCTCTCCAGCATTTATTTTTATTTATCTTATTAGTGACTGCCTTTCTGACTGGATTGAGATGAAATCTCGGTGTAGTTTTGATTTGCATTTACCTAATCACCAATGATGTTGAACATTTTTTATACATTTGTTGGTCATTTGGATTTCTTCTTTAAGAAGTGTCTATTTAACTCATTTGCCTGTTCATTAATTGGGTTATCTGGGTTTTTTTGGTGTTAAGTTTTTTGAGTTATTTTTATATTTTAGATATTAATCCTCTGTCAGGAGAGGGTGAGAGTTAAGGGTCTAGTCTCATTCTTCTACATTTGGAAAACCAGTTTTCCCAGCACCATTTGTTTAAAAGGCTGTCTTTCCTCCAATGTATGTTCTTGGCACATTTTTCAAGGCTCAGATGATCCTATCTGTGTGGGTTTGTCTCTGGTCTTCTATTCTGTACCACTGGTCTATGTGTCTGTTTTTAATGCCATGCAACTTTTTTTATTATAGGGTTATATAATGGTATCATTTGAAGTATGGTTTGAATTCAGGTGTTGTGATGCCTCCAGCATTGCTTTTCTGGCTTAGAATTGCTTTGGCTTTTCTGTGTCTTTTATTCTTCCAAATGGGAATATCTTAATGTCTTATTTTTTAAAAAGAAATGAAAGTAAACTACTTACTTTTGCTGAAACATTCATGTTTTGAGACATCAGCAAGACCCCAGCCAATTTATCTATGCTATTAACCAAATATAGAAATTGCTCAAAATGCTTAGTTAGCATCTGTTAATTATAATTAATAGAAGCTACTTTACTCATTTATTTCTTTTGGTTGTTGAAAACAAGTATCAATGAGAGTTAGAAGTATTTTGGACAATACTAAGGTACAAAGGCAAAGGCACCCAATCAATCAATGTATTTACAATACAGAAGATATAAACTTGAGGGTTTAAACCCTTCTGCTTGAAATTAGCACACTAAAACAAATTGAATAAATATTAACACAAACAGATTTTAAAACTCATAATTTGACCCAAAGGAAGAAATTCTGGTAAGTAGACCAATCAGGCAAGAATTCAGATACAGATAAGAGGGGGAAAAAGGAAAAATTATTTTTTGAAAGAACATCAACAATGAATGTTAATAAGTCATTTCCTATTGCCACCTCTGCTCCTTTTATTTAGCTTGGTAAATGACTCAGGCATATTCAGAAGGATGGCTGAAAGGAAGAAACAATTGTGACTAATTTGAAAAGAAGAACGCATCTAGAGATGGAAAAAAACAATCTTGTTCCTTCTTAATACTAGGTTCCAAGATTTTCATCTAGTTTGAAATTTAGCACCAGAAGAATTATGAGATCTCAAGCTTTAGACTGAGACTGATGGGTGTCCACTAAAGCCATGATTGGAGAGGAGGCATCCAGAGGCACTTTTCCTCCTTCTTCATTCACTTTCAGCATGGGGCACATCGATTTTGTACCTTAATTGTACTACACCCTCTCAACTGTATGAAATTATCTCAAGTCTGAAAATCATGAAGACTTTATCCCAGGATAAATAACTAATTTTTATGAAAGTGTTTGGTCCATGACCTTAATTATGCAGCAGCTTAGATTGATGAATCTTAAGCAAATGGTTCAAAAAAACTAGTGGGATAGTTGGTTTTACCCTCTTGCTTAAATGTTTGATGTATTTATAATCTGTGCTTCACTGATAACTTAGATTTGTGAGGTAACAGTATTCTGGGAAATTGGAGATATGTGTTTAGAGGGAAAAAAATCACAAATGAAGCACAAACTATAGTGATAGATAGTGGTACCAATATAAAGAAGGAAATCTACATAGCTGATTCCTCCATTTTCTGAAGGGCAGGAAGAAGAGTCTAAAAGTGAGTAGATAGAATCTCTAGATTAGGATGGTAATGAAGTAAATCATCAAACTCAGAAGAGAATGTGTCTTGTCAACTGAGTTATAACCTAATGTTTTCCTAATGTTATCTACATACTCAATTTTTTAAAATTTTTTACTTTAAGTTATGGATTTCTTTATTTTCTCTCAATCAATAGATAATATTATGAATTTATTTCATTTGATGACTTTGAGCTCAGTGTTAGGCCCTAGAGGGGATGAAGAAAATGTTCAACCTGGTTTCTCCTCTTAAATGTTTGTGATTATTTGAAGATGCTAACAGAGGAAGTAGTCGTGAGCAATAAAACACACCAAAAAAATGATTGACGATAATTTGCATGGTTCGTATTTCAGAGCTAAGAGAATTGATATCAGAGACTATTGGCACTAAAGGAAAATACTACATGAAGGAAATGCAGATTCAGGTGCCTTGGAGAAGACATTGTTATCTGTCTACCCAGGAAAAAGATCTAGCTGTCTATGGACATTAACTGAGGTGGAAAGCACATGAAGGAGTGGGAGGCCCATGCAATCTGCCCCCAGCCTCCTTCACCTCCCCTGCCACTGTCTCCTTTGTTCTCTCTGCAACAAGCAGGCACCTCCTTGGGTCCTCTGTAATGGCTGTTCCCACTACCCTGAATACCCTTCTAAACCCAGATAGCCACTGCTCTTCCTCCCTTACTTCTTTTGGAATTCTTCTTAAATATTAGATAAACATTCATTAGAAAGGCCTTCCAGGACCATTGCATAAAAATTACAGAAAGTATTTTTCCTTCCTTCCCTGCTCATCATTGTACTTGTGTATTGTCTGTTCATAGTAGATTGAAGTTCCACAAAGCAGAGATTTCTTGCACTTTATACATTGTTAACTGCTGTAACCCAGGTCCCCTAAAACAGTTGTAGGCACATAGTAGCCATTCCACAAACAGGAAGAAAGAAGAAAGGAAGGGTGTTCAAAGTATGAGCCAATTTCCAGAAGACTTTGAAAGTTTCAAGTGTTTCAGTTGTAATGTTAAAGCCATTAGATGCATCTCATTATCTAGTAAATAATTTTAAGATGATTCACTAAAAATTTGGGAAATTGCTTACCAGTGAATTTCTTGCCAGGTAATACTACAGCCCTATACTTCCCTTAAATAATTATCAGTAGCTTAAATTGTAACACAAGCCATGGTTTCCTTTGTCACAGCAGGGACTGTGCTCATATCCAACCTTATGAATGGAAAGAAAAAGAAAATGCCACTGAAAAAGTGAAAGATTATCATGGTAACCATGAATTTAAATGGGAGAGATTGCTATGCTTCTTCTTGGGCTAAGGAAGTAAAGATCTGGCCCCAAGCCATTTTCTGCTGAAGTTTTAGCAGTAATGCACACAAGCACACAAAGCCAGCCTAAGCATGAGTGAAATATATGATCCAATGCTCAGGAACATTTCCTCCTTCTTCCCTCAAATGAATAATTTATTGGTATTCTGCCTGCTGTTTCCAAACTCACATTAATGATTCATTGATTAGTCTTGAAAACAGATGTTCATAATTAAATCACAGGTTCTATAAGATCATTAACTAGTCCTCTACTGGCTAAAAGAATTAAGGAGAAACTGGGTGGTTTAAATTCATTGATGCAAGAAAGAATTCAAGAAGTATTCTCTATACAAATGTAATATTTCTGTATTGTTTTTAATCATAGAAATTTTTCATCTTTAAAATTTTCTCCAGTTTGGAGCTTGTTTTAACACCCTTTGTATCAGAAGATTTATTATTCAATTCCATCCACAAAAAAATTAGATTCAGATGGCTAGTGGAGTATAGCCTTCTTGCTTGTTCAAATTTCTTAGAGCTTTTTGTTTTATGTCTTAGTTTATCTATGTTTGAATCTCTCCCATGTAACATGTAATTATGTTAGTGAAACAGCATTACATTCTTTGTGGCATAAAATGCATTATTAATTATACCTCATAGGATTTAGCATGTGCAAAGTTCTCTGGAATTATTGTAGATGATAGCTGCTTGGAAGATGTGATAACTTTTATTTCCATTAACGTTTTCATTTCTGCCTTGCTCTCAGCTGAAATTGATACTTATATTTTTATCCTCTCGAATCTTGATGTTGAGGTAAGCTGAATACATTCCATTTTCTCTTATACTCATTACTTAGTCCTTCATAAGAAATTTATATATGAAGTAAGATAAATATTATAAATTAAAATCACATTTCTTCTTCTATCTGCCTCTGAATCCAAAATTGGGAGGTACCTACTAAAAACCAAGTATACGTCTATCTGAGAATTTTCCCTCTCTTTTGACCAATGGGATATTCCTTCAGGGCTCTCACTTACTTTATTATTTTCAGCCAAATACTCTTTAGAGAATGTACAAGAGACTTCATGGACAATACTCAAATATAATGTCCATAGATGGTCTGATTCCACCACTTTTTAGCTTATGAACAAAATCAACTGAAATGTCTATGTTTGGATTTGAGTTTGATACACAAGACAATGACATGTTTAAATGTGTTATCCTCAGTCTTCAGGGTGCTGAGGTAGAATTATTTATAATGACAGTCTGCTCGAAAACCATTATAATGAAATAAACTTTGGAATGTAAGTGTTAAAGTATCCCCTTGTAAAAGAATATGTAATGGTAACCATTGGTATGTTCAATATCTGTGTGCTTAATGCAGTGCCATGTTTATTAGATAATTTACTTCACAACTTTTTCATTGCTGCTGCCCAGATGAAGATAAGTAATCTGTTCACTAGTTTACAGCTCTTATATTTGAATACTACTGCAGAGACATGCAAACACTTTTAACTGGATAGTAACTGGTTAAAATGGTTTGGCAATGGTATGGAATTGGATCAGCATTCAATGCAATATTGAAAAATTAGAATGCAATAAAGAAATGTAGGTATTACATGTGACTTTATGCTACCCAGACTCCTCATTTATTGTTTGGATACAAAATTATTCTTTTATCTAGCCACAGTCAGGAAGTCAGTGTGAAGCTGACTTTCTCCAAGACAGTAGTTTTAAGAAGCAATATATTTTTAAATGATGTTGTATTACGGAGCAGAAGTTAGCCACTAGATGAAAAGGCATATTCACTGAAACTCTGTATTGTCAATGTGCACCTGTTCTTTCTAGTCTAGGGGTTAAAAATAATATTTCCAGTTTCCTGCTGATCCAACACCATTTCCCATAGGCAGCACAATACACCAGCATACAGTCAGCACCACTCTGGCACAAAACTGTTGAGAGAAATGAGAAAGGGGTTATTCTGAAAGCATGTGAAGTAACACTGATCATCAGAAATATTTTTCAGGTGGGACAATACTACATAATATGAATTCTTAAGTCAAGATTTTCTTTAAAACATCATTTTGGCTGGATCCAGAAGACTCAAAAGTTCCCTAAGAAATCTGGATCATAAATTCAGTTGTCCTTCAGCTTGAGACAGTTTGGATTCATCACCAATTATTAATACCATTACTTAAACACAAATATCACCCTTTCCCATTATGAAAAGCTATTATAAACATGTATGGATTTATATAAAGGTTGATGACTATATCCTTTTTTATATTAGAAAACCATGTGAAAACAAAATTAATCTGATGAATGCTGTTAATTATTTTAACTTTTTTTATTAGGTATAAAAATGTTCATAAAATTATTCTCTCTATAACTTACCAAGATTTATCAGCTTGTGTAATTTTTATAATCAGAGGAGTCTGGTTTTCTAATTAAAGTTTTGTCAAAGAAAATGAATTGTGTGGCTCTTTCCTTCCTTGGAGGCAATATTATTAAAATACCAGAAATGCTGTCCAGATTTTCTTTCTTCCTCAATGTGATATGTAAATGAAATTGTATGCTGCCAACACACCTGGATCTGAAGCCATTTTAAATTCCCCACAGGAGGGTGTAGGGGACAGAAACAAAAAATCCTTATGCATATCTGAATACCATTAGAACAAGCTAAAACCAGGAAGTCCATGTAATTAAAAGCTGATTGAATTGGGAGGCCTAATTATGCTTACTAAAGTTCCTCTTCCTGCCTACTCCTAAATTGGGGGAAAATGCTAACATGATACCCTAAACATTTTCAGCTTCCTTCCAAAGCTGTCAAGTCTCTGCACCTTTTAAGACTCAACTATACTTACTAAACCCCAGTGAAAAATATATTACTATCACTAGGAATATAACCACTGAGTCTCAGAACACCCTGAGATTCTTAAAAATGGGAAGAATAGCAAAAACTACCAAGGGGGGCGGGGCAGGCAAGTTCTAAATTACGTACTGAAGAACAATCATTGCCAAACTCTCTGTGAAACCAGTAACTAAAAAGGAAAATATTATCCCATATAAGATTTTCTCCAAAGAGTCCAGCTTACCAATTTGCTGTAAGTAAACTGTACCAGATAAATTAGAAGGGACAACAAAAAGAAATTATCAAAAATATGAATCTCAGGACCATTGTAATTTCACTCCTTTAATTTTGAAAGCTTACCAGTTCCCTCAAGAGTTTTCAATAAAAAGTCTTTGGAAAAGATGATAGGAGTTGTAAGCCAATAATGGTGGACATTTGTAGCTTAGTCACCATCTATTCAATACCACTTTAGCAAGGATTAGCAAAAAAATGAATCACTTCTTTTCCTTTTTCTTCCCTCCACTACCCCAGGGAACAAGATTTTTGTCTTAACTGGAAGAAAAGGAAAGTTTAGGGAGAATTAAATTTTCACCTTCTTCAGAACTTGGCAAAGTTTAGAATTCATTTTTTAAGTCATCAGTTTATGTATTAGTGACACAAGGGTCATATATCTCAAAATACCCACAGATGTGTGGTTTGAGTCACCACAGGATGCCAGGTAGATACTTTAATATTAAAAAAAAACTAAGTAAGTTATTGTCCACTATTATCCACCACCCGAAGAATTGAGCTGTCTATCTAGAATTATGGCCTTGGTTTATATGACCTGGATGAGTATAACTCCTTACACATTAAATAAATCAAACATGACCAACAGCCTAAGTGTGGATGCTTAGCTAGGTTACAGTGGGATCATTGTATCCTAATATTTCAGGATAAATGTAATGTCTACCTTAGGAAGGCAGTAGCACAGAAAAGAGAATAAAAACAGCCTACTGAGCAAAAAAGACCTCAGTAATTGCTTTGTGGTAAATTTGAAGTTACAGTTTGGTGATTGTACTCAATAAATATCTAAACCATCTCAAAAGGAGTTGTGAGGACCACATATTTAAAAAAAGCATTCAAATGGGAGATAAATGAATATGTAAATAATATGTCCATATAGACAGATTTCTGAAAGCATTTTAGATAATATTACCGAAATTTTACTTGCAAATTCCTTGGGCTCTGCACATTCCCATGGCTGGATGGCTGACAGCATCAACAAATGACTAGAAATGAATCTTGCTGAAGAGAGGTGTCATCTGCAGCACCTAGAGTCAAATGTTGTTTTACATCTTCATTATTGATTCAGAACCACTGATAAATTAAATCAGACAGTGTTCCTAAACCTCACAAGAGAAGAAAATTCAAAACTATAGGAATAAAGATGTGAAAGATGCAAGCATTAAAGAACTCAAATTTGGCTGAGAAGCACACAAGGAAATTTACCAGAAACCTGGGCTTGGAGGCGCAGTTAGGAGAAACACACACAAAAATAGTTAGGCTAACAGAGCTGCACAAAGATATGAGAAGGCAAGCTGAGAGTACATTTGTAATATTTATAAGAAATAAATAGGCCAGTGCTATTTGGGGTGACTTGCAATATAAACCCAAGAGATGAAAATAGTTTTTATATACCACTGAAATGGAGGGGGTTGGCCATTTTCAATTCCAAAAGAGTTTGGGACAAATTGGAAAGCTCAATAGTGAGAAAAAAGATTGAAAGCAGTTAGATTAATACACATATAAAAATAGGCCCTTGGCTCAGGCAAAATAGAGCAGTGACACAGAGTAGCAATGCTAGTTGGGAGGGAAAGAATAGATCTGAGCCATTGAGCCCACGATAGACACCACTCTTTCACTCTGTGCTGGGTTCTCATGCTGGTAGGTACTTGAAAAGGTGATCGGTGGTATTTCTAGAGGCAGGAAATAAGTGCCATTATCCCAGCAATGAGAGAGGGATGCTATTTGATATCAACCAGGGTTTCTGAATTTTTCACTGTGGAATCCTTTCTTCAAAGACCAGTGCAGAAATTGAATGCATGGAGCTGAGGAGCACAAGGGCTCTAAGCCCAGGACCCTGTCACTCCCACCACTTTCGTTTCCTCAGCCTCCCTGGAAAATTCTGAAAACCTTTGGTAAATGAAAAAAGAGAAGCTCTCCTTTAGCTCTCCCTCTATGTTGTTGAATGACAACAGTTAGCCTTATCTAGAAAATGAATGGATTCTATCAATGGCATCTAAAAGTCCTTCCTTCTTTCTCTGGTCACTGCAGCTGTGGTTTCTACAAATTTGGCAAGTGCAAACCAAATACCCTAATTCTTACTGACTGACAGGTACCAGAAACAGAGAGCTTTTACTTGGGGCAACTTCCTCTAAATGCTGTGTGGTATTTGTTACCTAACACATAATCCAAATCTGTAATCCTTTCTACAAACTTCTGGTTTCTGCTTGCATATGTCTTTTGATGGAAGACTTGCTCCCTTTATCTCTTCAGACAATTGTTAGAAATCTCCTTACATTGATCTAATATCTGTTCACTCTTGCTCCAACCAGAATAACTCCAGCTCATCTTTCATACAATTGATCCTCAAATATTTGAAGAGAACTCTCTTATTTCACATAAGGACTCTTATAGAAAAACATGTGAAAATAAAATTCTCAGCCCTTCCAACGATTTTTCAGATGATGCAATCTCTGAGCACCTTATTATACTGGTTCCTCTGTTTGAAAATGCCCTGCTCATCAGCAGCATTCTGGAAGCATCTTGCCCATCACTGGATCCAGACTTCAGCTGAAATCTGACTCGTCCTATTCAAAAGGAACACTTAATACCTCCTGAACATAGCCGAGGGTCATGTAAGCTGTACCAGCAACAGTAGGGTACTGTTACCACACAAGTAGACCTTTATCAGTTTTAGCCACTTTCTATCTCCTTACTGATTGAACTTTGAGAACACACTCCTCTGTAACACACAGACAGGGAACAAGAAAGGGAAAGCCCTGGCTGGACATGCTACTGTTAACGCCTCATTTCTTGAGAAATCAACACCTGCCACAAGACAGAAAATATCCCTTGCCAGCTTTTCTGACTCAGATCCTGTGAAACATCCTCCATAAACTTGATCCAAAAGCAATTTCCAGTTCCACTGTCTATCAGGAGTGAATCACTCATTTATTTAGGCCTCCAATGTTTATTGGACATCCCCATGCATTCTTCATGTTTAGGAAGTTAATTCCTGATGTGAACAAATACATCATCACTTGTAAGCTATAGAAGAAAATCAACACTAGACTAATCGCACCTTCTATTTTTATTATATGTTTCCAAATTTGTCAAACATTCAATCATTTCTCCTCAAAGTAGTACTGTCTGCTTCGCTTCCTATCCTCATTCTAGGAACAGTTATTATATATATTATCATGCCTGCCACATTTAAAACATAAAAGATATGTATTTGTTCTTAGCTACCAGAAGTCTATCATACATGTGGAAAACTCCTAGGAGATCTTGTGTATAATTGTATAGGTTTTCTGAAAGCAAGACTGGACTTCTAAATTTCCTAGGCCTCCATATATATCCTGACTAAAATTGGCAAGCCAGATATTTGGCAAGATGCCTATTATCTCTACGCTTCTTTGTTCTTACAAATAAAAATAGATTGAATAATGATTATGCATCCAGAACTCAATTTATTTTCCTTCTTTCTTCCCTTTGTTACCTGGGAATTTTATCTCCAAATGTCCTTCAGGTAGGTGGCATACAGATGTCATCATTACAGTCCCTGCAGCCTAACAGCCCTGTAATGCAACTTCAGGTATTTTCATCACAGCTCCTCTACAATATCAAAATCTTCTGGCTGAAGGTAGACTATAGAATATGGACAAGAACTACCAGAAGACCAGCTTCCAGGGCTGTCCCTTCTTTTCAGGCCCATGGTACTTCCATTTTTGAAATGCTCAGTCTTTCATTCAGTCATTCATGCTCATCAGTCATTAATTGAGCATCTAGTCTATGCCAGACTCTGGGATAAGCACTGGAGATATAAACACTGGAGATAATTGATAGCATTGTGCTAAGTAGCATCTGTTTTAGCAGAAAGAGACCAAAATAATTTTTTAAAGTGCTAAATGGAATGGTATGTTATTTATTTGAACTCTGTACACAGTAGTGAAGAGTACAAAGGAAATAATGCTCAATTCTACTTGAGTGGAGGAAGTGAGAATAAAAAAGATATCATGGAAAACATTTTTTGACTAGACCATAAGCTCTATGAAAAGAGTGACCTGTTTTTCTGGTTTGTTCTTGTCCCTGGAGAGTAATACAGAGTGACAGTCAATTGTTCAGGTCCTAAAGGAAACTCAGACATAGACTTTATCAATGGTTTCAGCAAAAGATTTAAAAAAAGAGAAACTCTTATCCAGAGACCATGGTTTGTGACTCTTCTCAGGGAAAGGCTGAGAAATCACTGCAGTGGGGAACTAGTCAAAATAAACCTTGCATAGTTACTTGCCCCAGCCCTCCCAGCCCCGCACCCCCACGGGCCCGCCCCCAGCACTGCTTCCACAATTACCCTGACCCCTGGCAGAAAGGACTATCTTAGGATCTAAACTTTTCTGTAGTGAGTACAAGATGAAGATCCAAAAGTGAAGAACTTGTATGGTATTAAGGATTTTTCCCTCAGGCTATGATAGAATCAGGTGGGCCATCATCTGTCACTTAAAGTAAAGCAAATGTCAACAGCCCAGCCACGTATCCTTTGTTCTCAGGTATGTCAAGTGTGAAGTAACTCCACACATCTTCCCAATCCTCAGAAGAAGTAGGAAAAAACTGCTTATATTCAAAAATACTAGTGAATTCAAATTGAGAGGATATTTAGAAAGGGAGATGAAGACTTTTTTTATTAGAGCATTACAGCTATACATAGCAGTTGTTTGCATTTTGACAAAATCATACACGCATGAAATTTGACTTCAATCTTTATCCCCCACTCCCCACGCTCCTCTCTCCCCCTATTCTCCTTCCTTTACTGATCTTCCTTTCACTTGTTTATTTATTTATTTTTGATTGGTACATATAAATATGGATGAAATTCCCTGTGGTACGTTTATATAGTCATATAACATGATTTTGTTAAATCATTTCATATTTCCTCCCCTTTCCCGTCCTCCCTCCCTCCCGCTCAATTTTATTATACCCCACTGATCTCCTCTTTATATTTACACTATCCAATGCCCCCCACTAGTATCGCCCTCTTTCCCTTCTTTCCCTCTAACCTCCACATAGTAGCGAGAAGATGAAGACAATTTCGGTTTAAACCTCCATGACATATCATCTTGTGATGTCCTCAGCACTGTGTCTTTTCCCATGTCCCTGTTAGTACTCGTTAGTACTGCATACCTGGAATTTTCTTTATCAGCTTTTACCCAAGAGGGCTCCCATCTCAAATTCTAGTCTCCTTTAAGTCTCTTTCAGTTCCTGATTTCTTCTTCATAGAGAACAATGATTTATCTCTGTGCCATAACCGCCAAATTCACCCATTCTTTCCCAAGCATCTGTACCTCAAAAAGAACTATCTGACTACCAGAGCGCACCTACCTTAAAAGACCATTGGAAATTATAAATAATATTCTCAAAAAAGTGTATTGACTTCATTGTATGCTACTGAATAACACTGAAAATGTGCTTGACACAATCTTCTTTTTCTAGTATTTCTCCATTCTACATTTCCAGTTTTCATTATTTCACATGACTGCAGTGTTTCAGTCTGAGTATAGCTTGGGAATTGGCACATGGCGTTTGGAATTGGAAGTATCTGCATTAATTTCAAATCTTCCATCTGTTACTCACCTACTGTGAGTATTTCACCTTCCAATGCCTTGGTTTCCTTAGCTCTTGAAAATATGAATGCATGAATTCAACAAAGATGTATTGAGAGATTACTGCCTCTCATTTGTTTGGTCATTTATTCATTCATCAAGTATTTATTCCATACATTCTTATTAGTGCTTATAGGTTTGAACAAAGTAATTGATATGCAACTCTTAATATAGAGTCTTATCAAATATGTGTTGAGTAAGCCATCATTATTACTACCATTTTTTCTTCCATTCTTGAGAAAGGAAATTTCCATTATGAGGAACATACGTCCCCATTGCATGAATTTGCTTTATGTTTTCCCCCTTCTCTTTATCCCAGCCTCAACTTTGAGGAGGTAAGGGATGGTGTACTTTTTGACTACTTGAATCTGTTAGCTCATCCTGTATATTCAAAGAATGAAGAGATAATGACCTTCAGTTGACTTCTACACTCTTATGAATTATACAGCAATCTTTCTTCCATTCCTTAAAGTCATAAGCCAACCCCTGTTATCACTCTCTGGTAGATATATAGAAGTGGAGTCATCTAGTTGATCAAGTTACAATTTAGCTTATCATATTGTTTATCAGTGAAGAATAAATATCAGTTATTATAATAATGAGTAATGATTTAAATAACTTCAAAATTCAGTTTACATTTTCCTTTCTTCCAACTCAATTTGTCCATGGGTACATCAAGCCAAACCAAATGATGTTAGCACTAACAGAGATTAACTTCCCCCATTGATAACAAGTGACAAATCTCTTCCAAAGA
Source organism: Geosciurus inauris (assembly GCA_004024805.1). NCBI lineage: Eukaryota > Metazoa > Chordata > Mammalia > Rodentia > Sciuridae > Geosciurus > Geosciurus inauris. The sequence continues at coordinate 139,089 of PVHX01003209.1, forward strand.
TAAGTCCATATTTTACAACACTAAGTTTTGGGGTGATTGTTATACAGTAACAGATTACCAGAACATCAAGGCACCATAACATAAACTCGTACAAGGTGGAATATCAGGATTGTAAAAGCTCTGGAAAGTATCAAGGGAAGTCTGCTTTTCAGAAATGGTCTTAGTAGGCTCAGAGAAGTAAAGTGACTTGTCTTCGATCAAAGAGATAGCCCTAGTATATACGCAATTCTTATTTTTTCCATCATTTAGTACCTTTTCCTGGACTGACCCCATTTTTATGTCTTCTTTCATTTTCTGGAATAATTTTCACTTTATTTGAAATATTTTTCTTCCCAAAATAACTTGAGATGTATTTTGTTTCTAGATAAATATTTATAAAAGGGGTCATGTCTTTGATGTTTATTTTTGCTTTTTCTTAACCTTGATGATCTATCATTGCAACCTGTTCTGCAATCACCTAAATCAAAGCCAAAACTGGCAGAAGAAAGGGTTTTTGGTTTTTGTTTATACATTCAAGTCAATAATCTTTCAACTTTAAAGAAAAAGACATGAAATATAATGTTCCCAAAAGGGATACGTGATGAAGGAGAAATACTGTGCCTCAGAGTGAAAAGCAGAAGCAGCCTGCCCTCCCTAGGGAAACTCAAGTGTGGAGAAAGGCAAAAGCAGGAGGTCAGGGGAAAATATCCAGTATCCCTTCTTTGTGCCAAATCCCAGTTAGGTAGGAAAGCCTTTTTAAAAATATTTTTATTAGTGTATTATAATTATACGTAATAGTGGGGCTCAGGCTAACATATTCATACATGCATATATAACAGTTTCCTTTATTCCTTTATTTTAATCTCCAGTATTTCCCCCTTTTTCCCCCTCCTACTTCACCCTGATCGCCTTCCTCCATTCTATTTGTCTTCCTTCTATTAATTTATTATTTTTAATTGCTGCATTAGAAACATAAAAGTGAAATTCATTGTGATATAGACATACGTGCACATCACATAGTTTAGTCAATTTTATTCTGCTCTTCCTGCCCTTTTCTATCCTTCCTCCCTCCCCCTGGATCTCCTTCCTCTACTCCACTGTTCTTTCTATTTTCATGGAAACCACTCCCCCCACACTTTTGTTTTTAATTTTGTATTTCCCTCTGGCTTACACATAGGAGAGAAGACATGTGACTCTTGACTCTGTGCCTGGCTTATTTCACTTAATACAATGTTCTCCAGTTGCATCCATTTACCAGCAAATGCTGTAATTTCATTCTTATTTATGATTGAGTACAACTCCATATACCAGAAAGGAAATCCTTTTTAAATAGGCTGGGGTTGAGGGAAGGGGGCTTAATGCAAAGGAGTTTCTCCTCTGTTCTGCTATGGAACCTTGGACAGAGCATGCTGGCATAATGGGCTCAGTGTCAATTCAGCAAACAAAGCAACTCAGGAAAAACCAGAGAAATGAGAGAAATGAATTCCCTTTCTCCCCAAACCCTCATAGGTCATGTACAGACAAAAAAAAAAAAAAAAAGCTTCTAAATCTTGAGGATGGACAGAAGGGACATTGAGGAAGATAGTGGTTTAATGGGTGCTAGAAATCAGACCCAAGTGACAGAGAATTCACCACTGGCAGTAAATAGCCAGAACCACGGCCTTCAGCAATCTGTGTCAGATGGGACAATTTGCACCTAGTCCAAGGTCAAACTAAACCATTTACCCCATAGCAAAGACTCTAAAGGATCCAGAGGATGCTACATGAATCTGAAGTCCTCTTTCCCCCTCATGTACCCAGAGGCCTTCTTGCCAGAATGGAGAGAAGGGATCATCTGAAAGACTCAGTATTGAACCAAAAGAAACCAAGTTATTCCAAAGACATCATTTAAAGCAACTCTGACAGGGAACTATGTTTAAATTTACTAAACATTTGACAAAAACAAACTATTAGCAACCAGAAGAGACTGATTTGCCAAGTCACTATGTTCTGCTTTACAGTGAGTCATGAACTCATAAAGAAAATCAGATAAAATAGGAAACTATACTTCAGATTAAACATGGCATGCTTAGCATACTGGTTTATTAATTATTCCTCATGGAAAGTAAAAATGAACAAGTAAGACATTTAAGATATAAAGAAGACATATACACACAAGTACAGGAAGGACCAGATAGGAAACAACAGCAAATAGGAAATGTCAACAACATTTTGGAAACTTGAAAGCAGATAGAGATTGGTAACTTAATTAGAAGTTCAAATAAGATTAAAAGTCAAGTCTCCAGGGAAGTTCCTATTGAGAAGCACACCATTTTCATGTTACCTGTTCATTCCATGCATTGAATGAACAGGTAACATGAAAGTTGATGATCTGGGTGATCTAAAATCAAGTATTGAATTACTCACCACCCCACTGCCCAGCAGGCCATCCCTCATCTCCTAGCATAGGATCATTGGAAGCTGTAAACAAATGAGGTACCCGAATTTGCAGGACCCAAGATTGGATTTAGAAGCTTTTTGTCTTGTGAGTAAGAAGCCTATTAGAAGGGGAAACAGGAAGGCGAGGTTAGATGGAAAGGGATAAAAGAGAGGACAATCAACATGTGAGGACTGGGAAGAACACAGAAAGGGGAATGAAATATCCACACAACACGCACTGAAAAGAACTACTTGACAAGGTCCTATCCGCTAGTGAGGTGTGGCGCAGGGGAGGGTAGGTACAATCTCCAGGTTTTTTATCTTATTTAAAATAAATAATTGGGTACATGATAAAATAATTTATTAAGCTTCCACTGGGTCCAGTAATAATGTGTTTTCAGTAGAAAAGTCAATTTATTAGCCCCCAGCTCTGTAGCAGTCATATAAAGGGCCCACTCTACTACAAAGAAGTAGGAAAGGAGCAGAATTGAAAAGCAAACATCAAGCTGAAAACCTTAACTAACCCCACCCCACAAAGTGGTTAATAGCTTTCCCTGCAGATCAGAAAGAGAAGTCTCACATCCAAGAATTATACTGTTAGTTATATTTTAAAAGTAAACATGGAAAGGGGATTCTTAAACCTAGTTTTAATCCCTACTCTGACACTACCTATTCATTGATTTACTCAGCAAACATTTAGTAAGCACCTCCCATGTGCCTGCCAAGTGTTAGACAAGGCACTCAGAATGCAGCAGCAAACTTAGAAAACATAGGAAGGAGCCAGGAAAAGTCCTCTTTATGAAGAAAAGATTGACATGGCTTCTCAGGAAGCCCATCTCACAAAATATCAGGGAAGAGATTTGCAGAAAGAACAGTGGAGGCAAAAGCTGTGATGTGGGGCAATAGCGAAGAAGTCCAGCATTGCTGGAGTTCCGTAAGCAGAAGTGGCGTGAGACGTTTTAGAGAGGAAGGCACCTCAAAGAATGGAAACCCATATCAAATGATTGGGTAAAGGAAAGTTACCAGTGAAAGAAAATGAAAAGGAAAGGCCACTCAATGTATGGAAAAGTAGAAGAATGAGGTGCCAAAAGACAAAGCCAAGAAAGGGAAGAGAAATGGGACCATCTGGGTATAGTGCAGCTTAAAATCTAGAACAGAATGAAAACAGAAACATGTGCATTGGTTTTGCAAAAGGTGCATCATAGCAATGAGCGATGTGTGGATGGGAGAAGGCAGCCAGACTGCAGTGGCTTGAAGAATGACTGGGAAGTGAGCAAGTGGCAGCAATCAGGAGACACAACCCCCTCAGAATGTTTTACTGAGATGAAGGGCCAAGAAATGAGGCAGAAGTTCAAGGTGGTATCGAATCCTGGAGGGAAGGAACATAATACCAAGTTTTATGCTCGTTGGAATTTCCAGTAGAGAAAGAAAGTGGTGATGCACAAGAAAAGCTTGAATACTGTGAAAATATACAATTTAAAATAATTTAAAGGAGAGAAGAGGGTGTACAACTGTAGCAGCACATAGCTGAGAAGAGAATACATTCACATGTACTGTGAGGTGGAGGGAGTGACTAAGAAAATGTACCTCTGGGCCTGCTAAGTGTAAACCCTGCTTAATATAGAAGGAAGTCCCCCTCTACTGGTTTATCTTTTCTCAAGGAAGAATGTACCCCCCCCCAAAAAAAAGCATTGGCAAATATGTGGAGAGAGAAGGTATTATTTTTTTAAGTTAAAAAAGTAAATAAGGCAAGTGAAAAATCTCAGCTCAAAACATCATTGAGTGGGAATATAATTTAAGACTAAGATTAAATGGAATTTAATCTCTACTTGAGGACTCTACTTCAGGTGATGGGAGCTGAATGGTAATCAACTCAGGATCTTACTCTTGCTTAAACCTTATTTTTGATCTCTAGTGCAAACTAGAGATTTATATAGTGCTGAGCCTGCAGGTTGTGACTAGTGGTTATGGAAAAACAATTTGATAGCTAAAGAGATGCCTTGAGTTCTATGGGGTCTTGACTCTGAGGTTCACATAGATTACTTTAAAATTGTCCCTAATCTCCAGCTACAAAGCTCTTTCAGGATCAAATTACCTCTAACTCTGTTCTGCTATGAATCATGAGATTATTTTGCTTCCCAAAGTGAGGGTTTTAGAAATGTTGATGCCCAGGACTAGGAAGAAGGATGGAGGGAAAAATGATTTGACACATGGATATTAAATAACCAATAGCTCAGGGTGCCTGATTGATCATTTTTATAGATCTTGAGGTTATCATAAACGTTGGAAGAACTAGAGATAAAGACCAAGACAGAAAGCCAGGAGTAAAAGTCTTCAGAGAAAGTGCAGAGAAGGAAGGAAGTAGCCAGTGGCAGGAAAAGGAAAGATAATAGAATAGTTGAAAGCATCAAGTTTCAGAGGATTTGGGGTTTTTGTTTAATTATTTGTTCTGAAGAGGGGGAAAAAAAAGATGTCTTAAAAGAAACAAGTGAGAGCTACAGATACACCTATGGCTGACCTTTAGGTTTATGAGATATGAGAGAGAAATGGGATCTTTACTTACAAGAGCCACAGAAGCAGCTTCATTTCCATAGAAGAGCCAAGTTAAAGAAAAGATATCAAAAATCAGATGAAAACAAATGTGGTTTATATACACAATACTCTGCCATAAAGAAGAATGACTGTATGACATTTGCCAGCAAATAGATGGAACTGGAGACCATCTTGCTGGTGAAATAAGCCAGTCCAAAAAGCAAAAAGTCATATGTTTTCTCTGATATGTGGAAGCTAACCCACAATAAGTGGGATGGTGAGGGGAAAAATAGAAGGGCAGGAGATTAGACAATGGAGAATGGAGGGAAAGGAGGGGGGTAGGAAAAAGAAAGACAATGAAATGAATCTGACATAATTTTCCTGTATACATATATGAAAACAGTATAGTGAATCCCATCACGATGTACATGCATAAGAATGGGGTCTTAACTAGAATAAGATATATTTCATGTTCATATAATAATATCAAAATGGATCTTCCATCATATATAACTACAAAGAACCAATTAAAAGTAAAATAAAATAACAAAAAAAAATCACAGGCAGTAAAGAGAGCAGGCTGAAGGTTAGAAATTGTACAGAGAAGCAGAAGGTGAGCATCAACTCTTTTATGGTTTAAATGTTCATATCTTCCCAAAATTCATATGTTGAATTTTGTGTCCCCAAGGTGTTGAATGGCATTAAAAGGTGGGGCCTTTGGGAGGTGATTATTTCATGAAGGCTCTCACTTCATGAATGGAATTAGTGCCTTTATAAAAGAGACACAAGGCAACTTGTTCTCCCCTCCACCATGTGTGGATACAATGAGAAGATGCTGATTTGAGGAAGAAGGCCCTAATCAGATGCTGAATCTGCAGCACCTCAACCTTGGACTTGGTCCTGTCCAGAATGAGCAATAAATGTTTCTCATTTATAAACTATCCATTCTAAGGTGTTTTAATACAGTGTCCTAAACAACAAGACACAGTTGGTAACAGGCGACTATTCCTGTGTGTATGGAAATCACTTGGATAGATAGATAGGTAGAAATATATACATTCCACTAATTACAAAATAGATGTAAAAATTAAATGAGAGTACTGGAAAATATTTATATGCTCAAGTCCATAAATAATTAGAATAAGTTATACTCCATGTATGTATAATATGTCAAAATATATTCTACTATCATGTGTATCTAAAAAGAACAAATAAAAATTTTTAAAAAGAACTTAGAATAAAATACAGGCACCCTTATCACTGAACTCAAAACAGAGAAGAGTGTTAAAATAGATGAAAGTGCCAGATTGAATCTCAAAGGCCCAAGGGTATCCTTACCTTCAGAGCTCAGAGTGGGCAGGAAGAGCTGTGGCATGAGCTCTATGAGGTCTGCTGAGATGGAAACAGACCCTGGGCCTGGCCCACCAGGTGCTGAGAGAGAAGATAGGACATCCCAGGTACATTCATGTTCAATTTTTTACCCTCTTGTTTGTCACTCATTCTGAGAAATAAAGCTAAGCCTTCAAGCTCTATTCCACATGATTATTTCCCTGCTGTGTCTTGAAATGCTGCTCTTTTATCATTGCACCTTTTCACAGGATCTGTGCTCCAGATCTAATTAGTTCATCACTTCAAAGCCAAAAAACTCCTCTCTGTCTCACTTTGAATACCCTAATATCTACTGGGAAAGTTCTTTCTCACATATCTTTTCATCAATATCCCTTCTTTTCATTTTTTCCCTTAAATATACATTTTATATTTAATACATATTTTCTATTAGTGAATTACAATAGTTTAATGCTGTATTTATTATAAAAGGCAGTTGATTCCAATCTGTAAAAGAAGCAGGGACTATAAGGGCAGAATAAAATCTTTAAATATCCCTTTTAAACTCAGAGTGTCTTCATTTTTCCCCTTTATCGCACATGATTAAATTAAACATAACTGCCCTCTATTTTGACCTCACTATTAAATGTTTTAGACATTTCATCTCATTAAATCTTCACAAATGAAGCAAATGCTACTCTTATGCTAACTTTGCTGGTTCAGAAATTGAGGCTTGAAGAAGTTAAACTCATCCAAGATCATGAACCTAGGAAAGGGTCCAGCTGGGGCTTAAACAAACTTGCTCCTTCAGTCACTAACAATCGTGCAAATATGAGCCCCTCTCTGACACCTATGAGTTAAAGTGACTCTATATACACGCTCTTGAATCTAGATAACCAAGATTACTCTCAGACCTTAGAGGCTCTGAATAACATACATTCTGGAATGATTGAAGGTTTATTTGAGCAAAGTTAATGGAGAAGCCACTTGGTCTTTCAAATACAAGCAGCAAAACATCATTCAAACAATTGCCACCAAGGTAAAGATCATTGGCTTTGCTCATAAGTTTTCTAATATATTTGGAAGGTAATACCTAAAATTAAAATTACAAAATCTTAGGAAGAACATTTTTGATCTGCATCTGAAATCATGCTTTCAAAGGAGTTGCTCTTCTAAGTATTAAATTCATGGTTATAGTGGAAAGGAAAAATAAATCTAGTTATGATGGACCCTGAAACTTTTGGGTTTCTTGCCTGGCAGACAATTTTGCTTTCTTAAGCACTTTGATAAGATAAATTCTGCCAAAAGGCCTCTGCTGAGAACACCCAGTTATTAGTACAAATCTAAGGCGCTACCACCCTGTCTTATTTTCAATTGAACTTGACCTTGAAGAAATACTAAATATGACTTGCTTAGAGGGAAGACGAAGAGAATTACTTCATACTCCTGCCTCTGTCAGCTCTTCTTAATCAGAGGAATTTCACACCAAAAGGAACCTGTGACATAATGAATTACTAAAGTGTGAAATCCTCCAGAGAAGGTGTGCTGCTGCTTTATAGTGATGGGACTGAAAATGTACTACTGTAAATAGATTTTCCTAAGACATCCCCTGTCACTTTGCCTAGTGAGATGAAGTAATTTCCCCATCACTGCATCCTTAGATCAGACCTGAGATAAAAGTGAGAAAATGCTGGGATCTATTTTTAAGGAAAACTTGTTATGATATTTCACTTTCAATGTGATCTTCAACTTACATAAAATCTATATTGCTTACATTTTATAATTACAAAACAACAAGATGGTAGCAACTTTACTGAATACAGATAGTTTTAAATTTAAAAAACACTAATATAATTATTTAAGATTCTTCAAAGGCTATCAAAATCCCTCTATGGAGAGCTAGCTTCTGATCATCTCTTGAGGATCCTGCACATTTCACATATATCAGCCCATTTAAACTCTCTTCTTGCTTTGCCACCAAGGACAACATCTCAGAGTCATAGACTCAGCTGTCTCCTTTATCTGTCATTTCCCTGGTCCCCTTGTGTTATTTTAAATGTTTCACACTGTCCCTTTGTGCTGCTGTAACAGAATACCATAGACTGGGCAATTTATAATGAACAGAAATATGCTTTGCCATAGTTCTGGAGGCTGAAGGGTCCAAGATCAAGACACCAATTGTCTGGTAAAGGTTGCTTTCTACCTCCAAGAAAGAGCCTTCCTACTGTGTCCTCTGGAGGGTAGGAGGTATTCTCACATGACAGAGACAGAAAGGCTAGCTGCTGGGGGGAAATCTCTTTTATAAGAACCTTTATCCCACTCATGAGAGACGAGTCCCTGTGGTCTGATCACTTCCGGAAAGCCCCACCTGTTAATACTGTCACATTGGCCATTAAGTTTCAATGCCTGAAATTTAGAGGGGACTCATTTAAACCACAGCCCCTACTTACCTTTCACTTCCATTTCTTTTTTTTTTTTTTTTTTTTTTAATTTTTATTTTTATTTATTTTTCTCAAAAGTTGCATTTAAATACACGTTATCAAACATAACAGAAAAAAAACAAATTTTCAGAAGCTGTACACACTATTCACTGAAAATATTTGTTGAGGCAAATAGAAAAAAAATTATTACAATCATAATTTTTCTAACTTTGCACAAAATTATAAGCAGATTACATTCTTCATATTAAACATC
>PVHX01003210.1:0-41503 GCA_004024805.1 Geosciurus inauris
TTGGTACCGGGGATTGAACTCAGGGGCACTCGACCCCTGAGCCACATCCCCAGCCCTATTTTGTGTTTTATGTAGAGACAGGGTCTCACTGAGTTGCTTAGTGCCTCGCCCTTGCTGAGGCTGGCTTTGAACTCGCGATTCTCCTGTCTCAGCCTCCCTAAGTGCTGGGATTACAAGTGTGAGCCACCGCGCCCGGCTCTAAGCAAGATTTTTAAAGACAAGAAGTGGAGACTGGTTAGACAAGAGGGAAGGGCATTCCAGGAAGAAGAAACAGCCTGTGCAAAGGCCTGGGGGAGAGAGGGAAAGTGAACTGTGGTCATTTGGTTTCACTGGGGCTTGAAATGTGTAAGAAGGTGGGTGGAGGTGGTGGCTAGAGGCAAGCCTTCCCATTCCCAAGGGATGAAGGAGAGAGATTTTGACAAGCAGAGACAGAATTTGTTAGTATACAAATTCAGTTGTCTTCATTGACTTTTGGTGATATGTCACAGTGAATGAGAATCAAAAGTATCTTAATTCCACAGCAGAAAACATTATTTTTGGAGTCCCTTGAATTATGAGAAATGTTTTCATCAAAGACCTTTCTTCCTCTGTGTGCTGACATCTGGGGAACAGAGATAGACATTTTCCTTAGGTCTGGTCTCCCGAGCCATGAGCTCTTCCCTGGATCCTAATTAATCCTTTGTAGTTAGTGACTGATGAAATCACGATTCTATGAAATTTTAATCCTTGGCTGTATACACACAACTGACTTTATCACAGGACCCCAGGTGTGTGTCTGAAATTAGTGTGTGGAATCTATTGCATATTTGATTACCTTATAAAATCCACAGGATCTGGAGAAAACAGGCTGGCATAGTTTATATTTTTGGTTGGTCTTGACTCATTTGCAAATGTACATCATGAAATCTTAGCACTTGGGGATGGTATAGTTAGTTACGTTACCTGAAGAAACTTAGGCCCCGGGAGACAGAGCGGCCGGAACGCGGGCACCTGCTTCATATCCTATTTCTTTTTCTCTCCTCCCTGGGAGAATGGTGGAAGAGAAGTAGTCATGGGTGAGGGGTGAAGAAGAGAATAACGCTTCCAGTAAAAGGAGGGGGTGTCTCCGTGATAAGACAGAGTACTCTGGCTTTCATGGTTTCATGTCTCAAAGTAACGAATTCTGGATTGGAGCAAAGAATGCACAAATTGCTCAGTGACTTGGAGTTCAGGTTGATGTTTCAGGTTGACCTTTGTAAGTGACAAAGGATTGAGGCGGAGTTGTATATGAGAGAGAGAGAGAGAGATTGGAAGAAAACACAGTTGACTTGCCACCACTGCTGTCTCCTTCTGTGTCCCTGGAATCTCCTGTTGGATTTCTCACCAGGCATTTCACTCTAATTGAGCATCTACTGCTATTCCACGTGATGCATAATTGCTCTCTCTGTGAAGCTAGAAAGAGGTAACTTTGACAGATGCTGTGTGTGTTTGTGTGGGATGAAGGATCACAGAGGTTGAGAGTTGGAAAGATTGGTGGAGGGCTTCTGGTCTCACCTGAATGGGGCAGCAAACTTGTCTGGGTCTCCGCAGTGATGAGGGATGAGTGCCTCTCTTATGAGCATCTGTGTTGTGTCAGTCTCTGTGTTAGGTGATTTAAAGGCCAGATTTTAGTTAATTCTCATAATAACTTTGTCGTATCACCGAGTCAGAATACAGATAATAGATTGAAGCTCAGAGTGGTTAAGTATCTTACTGGGTGTCACATAGCTAGGAGCAGTAGAGCAATCTTGACTCTGACATCTTTTCCCACTCCCATGGCAGGCTGCCTCCTAGGATCCTTGAAGTATGGAAATCTCTCACCACTGAGAGTTGTTCATTCTGCAGTGAGAAGCACCTTTCTTTGGAGGAGGAATTTCTCAGAAAAAGATTGCAGTCTTCTCTAAGCGTATAAGAAGGGCAGAGTAGGAGAGTCATTGGAGACACAGTGGGAGAGTCATCTCTGGAGACAGTAGAGTGAGATAGATGACCTCTTGGTGTCTTTCCAGGAGGGAGGTCTGTAAAGGGGAAGGATGTGGAGCACGCATACAGTCATTGGTCACTGAGAAGGGTGGTTGCTTGAGGCCAGTGAGCATCCTTCTACTTTCCCAGTGACCTGTGAGTCTGTTGGAGCCGTCTCAAGCCCCTCAGGCCTCTGTTCCTGGGGTTCCATCAGGACTCTCAAGGCAGAACCAACACATCCCTGTGTTATGGGAGAGGGAGACAAGGTACAGGGGAGCAGGCTGGGAGCAGGTGGGGCTGGACACCACCTTGGACAGGCTCTTCTGCCACCAGACTTCTTCTCTCCTCTTGGACTGTCTCCTTCTCTTCTGCTGTATCAGACTGTCATCTTTTCTTTAGTGCCTTCTGTATTTCATTATTTAAACAGAATTCTCTTTATATCTCTAAGTTGTATCCTGTGAAATGGGAGAATGTTTCTCTTCTAATTTCTCCCATTTATTTCAACTTTCTCCCTCTTTGTTCAGGCTCCACACTTGGCCCTGGCACTGAGTTTGGGACCCTCCTGCATGCTTTCTATGCATAGCTTTGGATGTTTTATTTAACCTGAACACAAGCTCTAGGGTGGCGGTGCCATGTTTGGAATCATGTCCAGTCGCGCTGAGGGACTGGAGGGCTTTGGTCAGAGTATGTAGATTATGGTGCTGGTGACTGGTCTGGAGTTGTGGGGATGTGTTTTGAACTGAACAAGAAAGGGCAGCATGGCACTGTCCTTGTGTTCTCTTTAGCCTTCTCTCTCAATGTTCTGTCTCTCAGGACTCTTATTTGTCATCTCCTGGGAAGCCATGCAACTTTGGCCTTTCCAAGGTGGTGTCTCCTTTGGCAGGGCTTGTGAGGGAGCCAGTCTCCATAATTAAATGGTTGGAAAGAAAACTGGAAAGTCTGTCAGGGATGCACAGTTACAGTTCCTTTGAAATCCTGCCTGACCCATGTTCGGAGAAATCATAGAATATGCTGGACTCTTAGGTATCAAAAGTTTTTCAGATGCTGCTTTCCTGGTAAGGAATTTCTTCCGTTGATGTGCTGGGAATTGTTTAACAACTAATTCTTCAGGGAGAAAACACTTTCCTTACGGCATTTGCTGATTTCCATGGTGTAAATACTCCCACTGTGGTTAATTTCAGCTGCTGGTGTGAAGTCACTGAAGGTGGAGTTGGGAAGTGATGTGCACAATGGTGTGAGCTGGCTCCAGGGCACTGCAGCTTTGGAATGCAAGTGTTGGACCACTGGCCACCCTAGGGAGGGGCCAGAATGGAAGTTCAATCCTTGGTTGGCTGCCTGTAGGATGGGGAAGTTATTCTTCCCCAAATCAAAACATGAAATCCATGACTCTGTCCTTTGTTCTCACTTTTCTTATGCCTGGTTCTTGATTTTGACTAGCATCACAAATATTTAGTAAAAATATCTCTCACATTGCTGCCATTAGTTGAATGCTCACATCCGTGATCTCTTAATTCTAACAGTGATCCAATGAGACAGGGCCTATTTGTTATCTTACTTTATAGATGAGGAAACTGAGTGGAAACATATAATTGGTAAGTAATTTGTAGAGGATTATACAGCCTTTAAGTGGTAGAGCCAAAGTTTGAAGTCAGGGCTGGCTGATCCCAGATCCCAAACCCTTCCTGAGTATATTATACTGCAAGCTTTTAGCATTTCACAGACATCTCCAAATTTTGACAGTGCTGCCAAGGTAGGGACCTCTAGTATAACCTTCCTTCCTGTTGGCAGCTCCTCATTTTGGACTGTCATGATGGATTCTCTGAGATGTGAGGTGTCATGACCCCATCTTCGGTAAGTTTGACTGCAAGGACTGGCTGTCCTCTAGGGCATTTCCTGAGCCCCAAGTCCACAGATTTCGCTGAGGACTGAAATGGCTGCGTTCTTCATAGACACTGGGTTTGCCTGTTCCAAAAATGGTGATTTCTATAGCAACCATTTATCCTAGCAGATGTGTGCCTGGTATGGTTGGCAGAGAGGGTGGGATCAAAAATGGAAACGGCCTTTTATTCTTTCCTTCCTGAATGCGTGCCCTGTACGAGCGGCAAACAGGAGGGGGAAACATGGCATCCGTATAATCTGTACAAGATCTATGGCCCAGCACAGAAGTAAATGTCACTTAGGACTGATTTTTGTTGGGGCTGAATTTTTGGTGGTGGTACATTTTTTGGCAGATGTACCTGTTGGCTTCAATTCAATGAATGTCTGTCGCTTAGTCCCTATAAAATGTAGACATTCACCACGAAGGTAAGGTAGTTAATAAATGTGAAGAAGACTCTTGGCTTTTTGTCCAGAGTCTATCTTAAGGTATATTACTCAGGGATCTTTGGGTTGTAGGTTAAAAAGAAATCTATACCAGTCTAAGCTAAATAAGAGAATTTTTGTCACAATGCCGGACTGTTTCAGAGAGCCCAAAGGCACGTGTTCAGCCCTACCCTTGAAAGGCGTGTGGACGGCGTTAAGATCTAGCTATTGGAAACTCACTTTAGTTTCATTTTTATCTTTCTGCTGCCTATAGAGTCAATCTAAAATGACCGTCCCAGGGCTCCCAGGTTAACACTTGACAAGACCTAATTCATCTTTGCCTGTCTGTATCTCAGATTCTAGAAAGACAGGACCTGTTTAATGCAGCTGGGGTAAGTGTCCAGCCTTGGCCAGCCACTCAATGGAGGCTTTACGGTGAGGGTCATTGCTTTAGTTTGCTCAGGCTATCAGAACAGAATACCATAGGCTGTATGGCTTAACCAACAGAAATTTATTTCTTATAGTTCTATGAAGTGCAAGATCAGGGTCCTGCAGGGTGCAGTTCCTGGTAAGGGTTCTCTTCCTGGCTTACAGATGATTGTATTCTCGCTGTGTCCTCTGGGAGAGAAAGAGAGCACAATCTGTGGGTCTCTTCTTAAAAGGATGCTAATCCACTGGATTTGGGCCCCACTCTATGACCTCATTTAACTTTAATTACCTCCTGATGGAGCCTGTAAATACACATATATTGGGCATTAGAGTCTCAACATATTAATTTTAATGATATGCAATTCAGTAGTATCACAATTGTGAACACTAATTGGCTGCTGGGATCCACCCTTGGGCCTTGTGGATTGAAGAGGGGGGGCTCCTTAGGCCCCCAAAAGAAGACCACTACAGGTGGGAAGGCTGAACGGATTGCTAAGAAAATGCCTAATGCCAGCTTCTAGTCTGGACTTTGTTCTTGATGGCCCTTCATTTAAGGTTAATAGCTATGCTGGATGTGTGTATACATGTGTGTGTACACACCTGTACATGTATACACACATGGTTATACATACACATGTATGTATACACACAACACATGCATGTACATGTGCACATGTGTACACATAGATATACATGAGAATATTGTCTCTGTACATATATGTGTATCTGTGTTTATTTTGGAAAACCAGAGAGGGCTTTCTGGAAAGGGAGGGTTTGAGGATGGCCTTGGGTTCCTGTTAACACACCACGATGAGCTGCTCTCTGTTGATTTACACGTGGAGTTTGAAACTGAGTATAAATTTCCATTTCTCGCACTCAAGGGTGCTCCACTTTTCTGAGGAACAGTCAAGAAAGAGCTGGATTTACAGTTTGCCAATCCCTAAGCTCTCTGTTGCAGAGGAGTTGTCAGTCTTCTTGACAATGGCCTTAGAATAAGGTTTTTAATAAAATGAAGAGAGGAGCGTTGGGCCGCACACTCCTGTCACCTATGGCTGAATGTATGGGCACCAGGCAGCTATGGGGAGCGTCTTGCAGCGTACGCTCCCGCGCCAGTGGAATACATGCTGGGAAGAGACCAGATGATGAATATATTTTTAAACTTGGAACCCATGAACCACTTATTATTTCTGAATTAGGAATCAAAACATGTGAATAATCTCAACAGGGTTTCAGCAGATGTATTCTACTTGTAAGGTCACTTTGCTTTGGGGACATGGTCAGGGGTGATAGGGAGTGAAGTCCAGCTTGATTCTCTTTGTGACTTAGAGGACATCGTGTCATGTTTGCTCAATTTACCAGTCACTGTATGTGTGATGTAAGGCCTAGTGTTGCAGGGTCAGGGTATCCCTGAAAGCATAGTGCCTTTATTTTTAAGCACTTAAGTGTCCCTAGTGCTCATACCAGGGGTTGTGACAAGAAGATGGGCACTGGGTGGCTGTGATGACTGAAGAGGCAATGGCCTGCAACAGAGCTCTCAGATTTACCCCACGTGCTTCTCCACCTGCTCCTCTCTTAGCCTCCCTCCCTGCATTTCTTTCCCTATCTCCTGCCAGACAGGGTCCGGAACGGAGGTGTTCTGGAATTCCACCCTTGCTAAGCTCTGGGATTAAGGGCAATCATTTGGAAAGGGGATGGTGGGAGAGGAAAAACTTCCAAACATTAACCCCTTGGACTCAAAGCATGGAGAAGGCCTCACCATGTCGGCCACTGGCAAATCAGCATCTCTTGGCTATAACCCTGAAACTCAAGCTTTGTGTACCAGAAAGAGACAGTTAAGCCAAGCCAGGCTGATGACAATCTCTTGTCCTAATGACTGTGCAGAGTACACCTGTTCTAGCCTCTCACACGCTCTCATTGTTGGGCAGACACAGGTATCGAATGACCATGTGTGCAAGAGGAGAGTTGGTGGGTGTTAGTTGGCTTTTTGTCTCTGTGACCAAAATACCTGACAAGAACAACTTAAGAGGAGGAAATATTTATTTTGGCTTATGTTTTCAGTTTGTGGTTGACCAGCTCCATTGCTCTGGGCCCAAGGTGAAGCAGAACATCATATCATGGCAGAGGGAAACTGCTCTGCTTATGGAGGCCAAAACGCAGAGAGAAGAAAGGGCTGCAGGGTAGATGAACCCTTTCAGCACACATGGCTCGCCTGCCTAGAGTTATCCCCCAGTGAGTCTGTTCAAAGTAGGATGGACTGCTTAGGTTATAGCTCTCACAGTCCAATCATATCACCTCTGAACATTTCTGCATTAAAACAGGAGTTTTGGGGGGACTCTCATGTCTAAATCATAACAGTGAGCAAGAGAAGCCACTTGGACCTCAGAGAGCTTACACTGTGGCTGGGGAGGCCTGTCTTTTCACTCACTCAGTGAAAAGGGGTAGGGGAGACAGGAGGGCCTCCTGTCTGTGCCAGACCTCTCTAATCTCAGACCTCTTACCCTCCTTTTCCTTCATAGTGGAAATGAGTAACACACACTTGGGGTAAAGTAAAGCAATGTAAAGATACGTATAAAGAGCAAAATCCCTCACCCCTGATCATTTCAACTCTTCTCTAGGGAAACAAGTGTGGTTTTATTTTTATGAAATAATTTACAGAAAAGTTTCAAAAATCATCCAGAGAGCCCCCAGATCATCTTCACCAATTTGGGATATACTAATTTTCAACGTGTTGCCCCGCCGGCTCCTTTCCTCATCTCATGTGTCCTTTGAAGTAGGAGGTAGGTGACAGTGTCCTTTTCCATGCTAGAGATGAGGAAGCTGTGCCTCAGAGGTGTTGAGCAGTGTGCCCAAGGTTATCTGACTATGAAAAGGCAGGTCAGGATTGCCACACAGTTCCTCCATGATGTCACTCCTGTTTCTATTTTTTCTTTTACTCATAGGACTTCATCTTAGTCAAATCTGCAGAAGGGGATTCCGTGTCCTTCACAAGAAGGAGATGGACCCAGGAAAGTCCTCCTGTTCTGCTCCCCCACCCGACAAGGGCTTCTCCCCCCTTCCCCATTTTGGTTTCCCTCTGTGACAGAGCCTGGGCTGGTGGGAGGGCGGTCCAGGGTGTGCTGATTGCAGGAGTGGCATCCTGTTTCAGATCTTTTTAGCTTTAGACACCTAGGTGAGGTCTTCGGAGTCAGACCTGACCCTCATAATGGAAGTTCACTCCACAAAAATGCATCTGTTTCCCCAGGAGGAGGAACAGAGGGAACTAGAGAAGAAAAGCAGTTCTTCTCATGTAGAGTGAAAAGACCACTGCCTCTGGAGCCAGATCTGGGTTTGCACACAAACTCTTGGGATGGTTGTGTCCTTATTTGCAAGAGGAGAGGACCAGAGTTCACTGAGAGTTGTGTGCCCTCCCAGACTCACAGCCTCCTGCCCCTGCTGCATGTGTGCTCCCAGAAGGAAGGGTAGGAACAAGCTGCGCCCATAGGTTCTGCCATGGGAAGGATCTCACTTTCACTAGAACCCATTCCTTTTGCCCAGGCATGGAGAATGCTTGGATCTAATGTCAGCTCTGCCCCATCTGGTCTTCAAACAAGGTGAATCTGCTGCTGTATTTGAAATACCTAGGTGGGAAGCCACAAAACAGGGACCTTATAATCCACTTCTTCTGGTTACATTGTCCATGTAGAGTTCTGGTCTTTTTCCTATCTTTGGGACGGTCAAGTTATTGGAACCTAGTGAAATGGGTGAGATGAGAGCCTGGAGGTTGTCAGACATGACCATCTCTTGAGGGAGGTTCTAAGACCCTGACCTTAAGTGGCACCAGAGGTCCAGGTCAGATGGCCACAGCTGGCCTAAAGATCTGTGAGCTCCTGGACTTCTGGGGGCCACCCACACAGGTTCCACTTTAGGGCCCTGAGGTCATTGTTCTCTAGAGACACACAACAGAAGACTCGATCCACTCCCTTGGGTCACAAGCCCTGGAGACAGCAGTGTCTCCCTTCATCTCAGGATGGAGTGGGAGCGGGGCTAGTGTTCAAAGCCTTTTGTGTGTGATACGCCCTTCTGTGCAGCTCCTGACACAAGAATTCCTAGCCCAGATGTTCCACTGTAGCCCAGAGATCAAGGGTCCTCAGAGTGACCCGCTGAGCCACTGGCATCAGAATCCCATGGGGTGCATACTAAAAACTCTTGGCCCACTTGAATGGGCTAGAATAAGAATCTCTGGAGTGGGAGCAGAAATCTGTATTAAATAAGCTCCTCAGATAATTCTAAAGTGCACTGAAGTTAGAGGACCACTGTAATGGTCTGATCCTTATTTGCAAGAGGAGAGAACCAGTAAACACACACACACACACACACACACACACACACACACACCCTGTTAAGTGGCTGTCTTTTTTTTTTTTTTTTAATTTTTTTGTAGATGGACACCATGTCTTTATTTTATTGCTCTGTATGTGGTGCTGAGGATCGAACCCAGAGCCTCACGCATGCGAGGCAAGCGTTCTACTGCTGAGCCACAATCCCAGCCCTAAGTGGCTGTCTTTATGCTGAGAACGCTCTCCAGGTGTTTGTGTGTTAAGAGTCAGGGGAGGGAAGGTTTGGAATGGGGGCTCGGACTGGGGATCTTGCACCGCCACTGGGGAGTCAGAGGGCTCAGGGAAGGGTCTGCTATACCATTGGTGAAGCCTGAAGCTCCCATCCATGTGGTCGGCAGGCACTGTGCACAGCTTTGCCTCTCTTATGGTTGTCACCTGTGTTTCTGGCAGTGGTAGTGTGGGACTTAGGAAGTGTTAATGTGTACTCTGGTGCCTCGGAGAACATGGCTCATCACACGTGTCCTAGGATGGAGTTGGAGAATCTGGGTATTGTCTCATCCTGGCAAGGCAAGGGTCTGAATGGAGAGGTCCTTCTTGCCCCCTAACGTCCCAACTGCATCTCTGGGATGAGAGGCAGATTCATAAAGACCTGGGGACAGGTGACAACTGTGAGAGAGGCCAAGCTATGCCCAGTGCCTGCCGACCATGTGAATGGGAGCTTCAGGCTTCACCAATGATAGAGCAGACCCTTCCCCAAGCCCTCTGACTCCCCAGGGCTGGGAGTTAGACTCGTCCAGGACTCAGTGTTTCTTGCTCAGTTTCGATAGGACATTAACAAATCCCTTTCCTTCTCTGGGAACGCACTCGCCTATCATTTTGTTGCTGCCCCACCTGACCCCTGGCTTTCGTGCAGTGTCCTTTGCTGCAACAAAGTGTGAGACCATGAGAGCTGCATGGCTGCCTTAGGAAAATGTGTGAATTCTTAGATGATGGTGGTTTGGAAGGGCAATGACCCTGAGTGACCAGCATCAGCTTGCCCACACACCTGTCCTACACCAATCAGAACACCTGGAAGCAGCGTTTTGAGGCATCCCTCCCAGGCTGAGGCAGAGCACTTGGAAACTTGACCTGCAGTTAGCTTTATTGGTGGGAGGCCTGAATGTTCACTAGGCAGCCATGCAGCTTCTCCTGCAGTGGCTTCTTGAAAAGCAGAGGAAATGGGCCAGGGTTCTGGAGAATGGGACTGCCATTCACATGGGCAAGAAGATCTCAGCTTCTGCAGTCAGTGGTGGGTTTGACGTTCAGTTTGAATCTTCCTAACTGTGGGAGCTTGGGTAAATTAAACATCTCACCCTTGCTTTTTCCACCTGCAAAACGGGAGGGAAAAAGAGTAACTAGCTCAAAGGGTGTTGTGAGGCTTCCACACTAGTAAACACTTCATGAGGGTCTGCTGTGGCTGTGGTCCTGGGCAGGTGCTCAAAGATGAGCAGGGTCTAGTGTTGGATTCTGGCTAGTGAAAGACTGGGCTGGTTAAGAAGGGGGCTAAATCTTAATTTCCACAGAAGTGGGCACCTGCTTATCATCTGCTTTCCTCCCCATGTGCTATTTATCTCACCCAAGCTCCATTCCCTGGGGTGCTAGAGCAGCCTAGGGAGGCACTGCAAACAGTGGGCATAAGGCGGGTTTGCAGAACCCCTCAATTCCTGGAGCAAGAAAGGGAGGATTGGAGTCAGTCCCCAGCACGGGGGTAGGAGGAGAGGGAGGAGTGGGCCAGATCCAGGTGTGTATCTAGGTACCTAGAATCTGCTGGGCACCCTTTGTCTTTATCCTTGGTCTGGATGGGTGGTGTGCTGCCGCCCAGAGCCCCCTTGGCCTGGGTACGGTTTTGCCCTTGAGCTCCCGTGGCTACTTTTCTGTCCTTTTCTTCACTTGGAAAATAGTCAGCAAAATCCTTATTTCCATAAGCATTTTTTTTTTCTGGCTGTAAAAAGCTGAATCCCAAACCTGTTATTATAGCTGTTGATGCTATTTTAATCTGCTCTGTTTAGAGGTGAGAGGGTAGCAGTGACTCTGCAATTACTGAGTACATTTGATCCATGGCGCAGCTACTGGAGCCGGCGGAGAACCCTCCGAGTGGGATGGTGCCGTGTGTGGCAAATCACTTTCAAATTTACTAAAAATATTCCCCTTTGCAGCCATGCAGATATCATAATTTTCCTCCCCGAGGCTTGTTGAAATTCCCGTTTGCTTCCTGCCTTACTCTGGCTCCCAGCACGTGCCCTGTGGCCCACCCGCCTGTTCCCTTTCATTCTTTGTCTTGGCCCTGTCGCCCAGATTCTGTCTGGTCTCTGTTGCCCTCCACCCCACCCCTTGTTTCTTCCTCACTCTTCATTTCCTGCTTGAAAATGTTTTATATTCTACTGCATGCTAGTGGAACCGTTTTGGGTTTGCCATGGTCAGAAGAAAAATACTTAGAATTTTAAATCTACCAACTATTTCACATTTAAACAAGCTGGCAAGCCGAAGCGACGCTGCGCCTCCTACATACAGTAATTGTTGCATCCCCAGGCTCCCTTTTCTATCTCTGTTCCTATTTCATTCACTTTTCTATTTGCAGCCAGCGCAGAGTATGGGCTTCTCCCCCGCCCTCCTTCCTGCATCCCGCTTTCTATCCAGTGACCTTGGCTTCCCGGAGTGCTGCACTGTAAATGAAATGTGGCATTGCCACATGTATCTTGATAAAATATATCAGTGGATGAATTGATTTTCATATTGATTTCCTTGGACGAGCAAGGTGTGTGTGGAAATCAAGCGTCTCTTAATGATAGTCCTAGAGAGAGGTAGGATGCCTAGGGAGGAGCAGGCTCTGTTTTTCTTGCCCTTATGAAAAGTTTCTGCTTCTTAGCTTGGAAGAGAGGCTGCTAGGCTCAAGGTCTCTGTGGGAGGAAAGAGCAAATGTTGCAAGGGTGTGGCCTGACCCCGGAGGGGACTGTGCCCTTCTGGTGACTGGCTGGGGCTTTGGGGAGAGGATCTCTCTGGATGCCCCCAGCCACTTTGTCATTGGAGAGAGTTGGACAACTCTCAAGTTCCATTAAAGGTCATGGTCAGCCAGCATGGAGGCCTTGACTGGGGAGGTGAACTTGCACATGCTCTGTGAACCTTCCCCCTGGCCCCTTCTACTTTAATTTTTCAGGTTAGTTGAAATGTGGAGCTTGTAAATCCAGGACTGATGCCAAGTCCTAAGGGTACAAGGGTGATGTGTCTAGTTCGTATGTGTTGACATCAGTGGCTGGGTGTGTATTGGTATGTGTGCTTGCAAGCACACGTACATGAAGATCTTCATGAGCCACATGTATGGGTTGGCTGTAAACCTACGAGGCAACCGTCCCCAGGCTTGTAGTGGCTTTTATTAGTGAGTGCACTGGACAACCAAAAGGACAATATCCAGTGAGGTGATCAAAACTTCATTTTCTCTCCTCTGCAATTGCTTTCCCAATTCCCTCTCACAACCTCTCCTAAATAAAATAGATGCTTTCAGCGATAGTTCAGCTGATAGTTGAATCTTTTTATGAGGCTAAGTAAGCATGGCTCCAGGTGATCCCGTGTGAGGATGTGGATGCTTGTGTAAAGAGAATAAAACACGGTTAACAGGAATATTTGAGGATGAAGCTATGGTAATTCATTACATTTTCTGGCTAACCAAGGCTTAACTGGAAAATCCTCTTGATTATAAGGTCTGCTGGAATGCTTTGCAAAATGGAGTAGTCTATTTTCCTGCTTTTATAAGTACAAGACAGTGAAGTAATTGAGTCCTTTGACATTCCAGGATCTTTAGCACACAAGGGCTAGTATTTCGGTTGTCACTTAGGATTGCACAGTGACATAAGGAAGGTGTGGAGCTGGCTTGGATTAAATGTTAACCCTCAGGCAGGAGTTCTCCACCAGGCACAATTTTGTGCTTGAGGGCACATTGGGCAAGGTCTGGAGATATTTTTGGTTTTCACAACTAAGGGAAGTTCCTACTGAAACGCAGTGAGTGGGAGTCTGGAGTATTTCTAAACTGCTTGTAATGAGCAGGACGGTGTCCCTACTTGTGTCCACCCATTACAAAAATTACTTGGTCCAAAATGTCAGTAGTGCTGAGGTTGAGATCCTCTGCTGAGATAGATCTTTAAACAGTTTTGTGCAAAAATTCTCATGAAATTCTGGCACACAGTATCTTTTGTTTTCACTGGTCTGGTTATTCTTAAGAGTCAGGTGTTGGAAATGTTCTGACATAATTGAAGCTTCTAATTCATTGACGTTTATTGTTCCACAGAACAAATAGGGAAGCCTGCCAGTTTGCAGATAGGCAGGCCTGTCCCCAGATGGCCCGCCAGTGAATGCCCAAATTCATTGAATCATGTAGGGCCATTAAAAACCATGAGGGCCACACTAGCTTTAAGTTGAACTGGGCAGAGTCAACAATCCCAGAGGGGGATGTAGTTCATCCTTTTTTATTTTGCAATTTAAACTGAATTCTCAGAGGTTTACTCTACTGACTAGTGAGAGATGGCCTGGCCACGATACACTTCAGAACTCCTCCAGTGTGTGCAGACATGGTCATTGGTTTTGAATGGCCCCATGTGAGTCCTTGGCAGAATCCATTTGGTCTTGGGTGATAGGTGCACCTAAGGGCAAATGAGGAGATTTTGCATGTTTGGCTCTCTTTCTTTGAAGATACCATTGGAAATCAGTGAATCCACATACTAAAAGTCTGGTAAGCAGAAGCTACCATTTAGGTGGGGAGAGTTAGGAAAACCAAAAGGCCTCTTTTATTAGAATAAAGGGGAAGATTTTACTTTGGGATGTTATCTCAAATGAAACTCCAGTGTCAAATGTTCTGGAATGATTGATCACACATCATTTTATTAACCTACAGCCTTTCTGTCTAGAACACTGTAAAAGAGTAGTAAATGAAGTCAGTATGTCTGTGTATCTGGTGAATGGGACTGACTAGTTAAGAGACAGAGCATTCCACACTTGGTTTTATGTCAGACTACCAACCGGGGTGCCCTCTGGCACAGGCTCATTATTTCATACAAACTGAAAAGGAAAAAAGTGCCCCGTGCAAGAGTGATTTTTCCAAATCACCCACGAAGGGCAAAGTCATGCAGCTGAAGCATGGTTCATCTCTCAAGTTGTATTGGAGCATTTTGCCTTTCAATTTCTATCGGCAAGGGCAGCAGCAGGGACAGAGAACTGGAGGTGGAGTCAGGGGAATGAAGTTCTGGCCTGGTTCTGCTGCCTTCTGGCTGTGTAATCTTGGACAAGTTGCTCCCCTTCCCTGAGCCTCATAGGACAACAGCACCTACTCTGCCCCCTTTGCAGGCTTGTTTTCAGGATGAAGGGATGGGAAAGCACTCTGTAAATTGCAAAGAGCTGAGTAAATATCAGGCACTCTGGACATTGTTCTGTTGTTAAACAGGAGCGATACCATTTGTGAACCAGGTTTTGAGTACATCCTAAGCATTGTTTGTGAGAGGAGCCAGAGCGTCTCAGCAGACACTTCTTTAAGAACTGGTGTCACGATCACTCCATCTGCTGTTTGCTAGCTGAAATGCTAAATGGGATTGTGGGTGTACCTGGGGTCTTTCTTGGTGTACTACAGTCTCAGAGGGGAGCTGGATGTGTCTCCCCTCCTTTATCTTAGATGGAAGCATATTTATAGTCTGGTACAAGTACAGTCAGAAGGTTCTTATAAAACTCTGTTATTACTGCAGTACAAAGTTAGAAATGCTTGAGGTTTCGGCTTCTTGGCTCTTCCATGTGGCAATGAATATTTTATGGGAAAGGAAATACTTAGTGTCTGACTCTTTTTATAGTGCAGCTACTCACAGGGCTGGTAACCTTCCAGATCTCACCAAAATCAAAACTGCTGCCTGTCCGTCTCTCTGTTCCCTTCTTCACAAAATCCACTGGTGCCCTGCCTCACTGAGGTTTTGGTGAATGGGCCCATTTACAAAATGTGCCGGGTGCGGTTTTCAATCCCAACTAATGCCCGAAGCCAGAGGGACTGGTTACTCCCCAGGCCTGCCCTTCCATCCTGTGCTGGCCCCTGGTAGTGCTGACCAGCCTGGGAGAGGCAGCCAGAGAATGCCCATGGGGTCCTCTACTTGAAGGTCTCTATCTGCATTTTCTGCTATGCCTCCTTTGTTGAGTGCCTAGTGACCACAGGAGGAGGTGGCCTGGTCTCTCTAAAAGTCCACTTCAGTCTTGGAATTAAAAAAGCAACAGGTGAGTTTGAGGTGCAGCAGACCCCATGGGGCTTCTCCCTTTCGAGGCCTGAGGATTGTTAAGATTTTCCTCTCTGGTCCTCTAACTGTGGTTCCTTCACGACCCACGTGTGAGGCAGGATGACCTTTGCAGTCTTGACTGTGGCTTGCTGGGTTCTGCATTTGTGGTAGAGGAAATGGGTCTCCTGGCATCATTGGATGCCATTGATGGTGTCCATCAGTAGAAATTGCTCCTCTGGCAGCTTCTGAGGGGCTGTCCTGGCATAGCTGTTCAGCAGGCCCCACAATCCTCAGAAACCTGCTGTGAACACAACAGTTCCCAGACCAAGTGGAAGGCCGGGTCATGGCATCCACAGATATCCCACCTCAGCCACCTCAGGTAGCAAGCCCAGTGGCTCTCTCAGGGCCTCCTGTGCAGTGGGGCTAAGTAGCCCTGTCTTTGCACCAATGCCCTGGTATGGAGACTGTGGCAGGTGTGAAGTGTGGCTTCTGAGACACACAGGAGCACAGCTGGTCCTGCCTCAGTACTGGCTCAGGATGGTTTTTCTTAGCAAGGGTAAGTCTGTGACAAATGCTTAACGTAATCTGAATATGGGTTCTGTACTGAATTTAGCAGGGCCCTGGGAGCTCTGCAGTTTCACTATTTGCCTTCTGCTCTGCCCCTGGTGTTTGTCTTGGCGCCAGAGTAGGTACAGGGAAAAGTGATTTGCACACCTCTGGTGGCTCTGGTTTGATCTCCCAGCTCTGGTTACGTGCCTGCCACACAGAGCGTTATTTTCTCACTACAGCTTTGTACTGGTCTTTCCCTCCTTTGCTTTTTTGGTCTTTAAATGTAATGATAGCACAAAGCAAGGTAGGGGATAGAGGATTGTAGGGATAGTGGCTTTCACTTCCTCTGAAGTTGTGAAGGTGAGGGAGGGGCTATTTGTTACCTTTAATAGATGGGAATTGGATTGTCCAATGTTTTCCTACAGGGATTGGGCATGGCATTGTATACCAAGGATTGACCACACAGTTAGGGTATGTTGAAATTTAAGATTCCTATGACCATCAGGTTAATGGATGTGATATGGGTAAGGGCTAGAAAAAATGGAAATTCTAAAAACTTTATTATTGGTCCTTTTCCATTAGTGAAGTCATCTTTTAAATAATGAAAATGGGTTGGAAAAAAATGGAACCAGAGAAAGAAGAAGGAAAATCTTCCTTACGTGCCTATCATATGATAGTGCTATGTATTTTAAAACAAGTACCTTTCAGGTTAATTCCAGAGCTTAGATTTAGCAATTCCCTGGTTCTGGGTCCTGGATAATCCATAGGTCCTGGGATCAGATAAGCCACTGGTATTGAATGATTCGTTCAGTGTCTAGAGTTGCAGATAATCCCTTGGAAGATGCAAGGTTGTGCAGGCATCTTCTCTTGGGGCATACATGGCATACCCATAAGCATATGTTCACTCAGAGGTGGATGCAGCTAGAGGGTGAGGCGAGGGGGAGCTATACATCCCAGTGCTCCAGTGACTGGGGTATCAGGAAGGTGACTCCATGGGATGTTGCACCTCCTTAGAAAAGCCCGTAGGCTTCCGTGAGGGAATTCATGGAAGTCTCTGGACATCAGGCAGATTAGGACAGAAAAAACCCACTCTCAAAGGTGTGTGGTTTGTGAGTGAGTTAGGTAGAATAATGACCTGCCCCCCAAAGATGTCCACATCTTAATCCCTGGACCTCATGAATGTGTTAGGTTACATGGCAAAGGGGAATTCAGTTTGCTAGTCAGCTGACTTGTAGATGATCCTGCATTATCCAGGTGAGTCCATTGTGATCAGTGCAACCACAAGACTGGAAGAGCCAGTGCCAGAGCAGAGCAAGGACAAGCCAAGGAAGGAGGGGCGTAGGTGTGAGAGCAGCCTCTAGATCCTGAGCAGATGCAAGGGGACTGCTTGTCCCCTATACACTCTAGAGGCCACAAAGCCCTGCCAATCCCTGATCTCAGTCCAGTGAGACCTATTTTGAACTTCTTATCTACAGAACTACATCTGCATTATTTTAAGCACTGTTTATGGTAATTTGTTATAGTAGTTAAAATGGATTAATACTGTGAGCAGAAGAATCCTGAATGGCCTGTCCTTAGGGCAGTAGAAACCAGTACCCTTCCTTTTGCAGTTCTCGGGGGTTCCTGCAACATGATGTGAATTCCAGAGAGGTTTCCCTTTTACAAGGAAAGTCAGGCAGGATGGACCTTTATCTAGCCCAGTTTCTTATTCCCCCCTCTTTCCTGTACCCCTCGTCCCTTCTGTGGGTCAGCTCCTTCTCTGCAGTACTGTGAATTTACTTGGTAATTGGATCTCATGGCAGAGGCTCTGACAATAAGAGGTGAGGTCTGCATGGAAATCTGGTGGAATCCTTAGGCATGGACCCTAGAGAGTGCTGTTTGGGTGCTGATGTCATTGCCAAACTTATCTTACTTAGATCCTTCTTTTAACTTGTCCTTGTGTGAACAACCTGGGTACAGTTTTAAAAATAAAGTGAATTCTCCCAGGAAGTTCTAAAAATAGCATTAGCCTTCCCATCATCTGAAGGGCAAGGGTGCTATGTGTAGGGCTACCCAAAAGCAACCGTGAAAGTGGAGTGTGGCTTGAGTCAACTCCAGTTATGTGCCTATCAGTGGGACTCATGAGCTCATAGGTCACAGATCTGCCTATAGGCCATCAGAATGAGAAAGGACATTCTTGTTTCAATAATGGGGAAACTGAGGCCTAGAGAGCACAAAGGGTCCATGAAAGATCTCCCAGTGGGTTTGTGACAGTCTGAGAGCTTTCCTTCCTGCTCAGTTTGGAAAGTTCAGAGATTCTTCTCTTCTGTGGTTGTCATTTTGTGGGCTGTGGGTGAGCTGTGTTGGCAGCTTGGATCCCCCATCCCCAAGAGGTGAATGAAAGTTATCATCAGTCAGACTATTGCCCACCAAAGGGTATGGTTAGGGAGGCTTTATTCTCCATCATGGAACCTGAGGATAATGCCAACTAAGCATGACCTTGGGCATTGCAATTTTATTTTTTAAGATTCACATGTAGTTTTTTTTTTTTAAATATTTTTAGTTGTTGATAGATCTTAATTTTATTCATTTATTATTTATATGTGGTGCTGAGGATCAAACCCAGTGCCTCACGCATGCTAGGCAAGCGCTCTACCACTGAGCTACAGTGCCAGCCCCCACATGTAGTTTTAACTGAAGAGCATCAGTCCCCTTCAAAGTGACATTGTGTGTTTCTGGAACTCATAACTTTACTCTCTTTCCTAGATGGGCATGACCTCTAGTCATAATTTATTGTTCTATTCTCCTACACCCCAGATCTCCATCATCATCCCATGTTCTACATGTGGCATTTCTTTTCTGGAGGTCTTTATATGTTAAGAGATCTGTCTGGAATATTTGAGTCCACTTACTCCTGGATGCATAGATAGAAGCCCCCCCACCACTCTGAGTCTTCTGATTCTTAGAAGGTTAAATGGTTATGGAAACAGAAATTGCAGCAGTGTATTCTCTCGTTTCCTGTGATGACCTTTAGGGTATATTGTTCAGGAGAACAACCATTCTCTACCTTTTGAAGTCAGCTGCTCTCATCTCGCTACCAAAAGAGAAACTCAACCTCATTGTCCTGATTAAGGTCAACACCAACAACCCATTAAAAATGCCATTGCTCCTCTTGCTGGTACAGCTTCCCCTCTTCCCAGTTCTCCTAAGGCAGATCCCTCCAGGATGAGAGTGTCTTGGAGGAAAGAAAGGCACACGGAGAGTATATGAGAGAGATTAAAAGGCCATATGCAGTGCTTTCCCTCTCTCAGTCTCATTGGGAAAGGGACTTGGCCACACGCTCCTTGGGTATGCCGAAGTGACATGATTTGGATATACAGATGGCAATTAAGTATTTATATGACTAGACTTGAGGATTTTCAGACCATGACACCCTTAAATCTCTCTAGCCTGCTTGTGGAGAGAGGCCCAAAAGTTTCCGACAAGACAATTCGTGTGTGAATAGATCATGTCCTCTGGAAGGCATATGAAGTTCCCTGTCCACTCCATCAGTTTGTTTCACTAAGGTTGACCATGTCCCTCTCTTTGGGCAGACAGGACTGGATGGATTCAGTGGAGAAACCCATAGCAGCAACAATGGAAAACAGCTTTCTGAGTCCCCGATGGCGTCTCTATCCTGTCCTGCTCTAGGGAACAGGGCAGAGCTGGGGCAAGATGCTGCCTGGCTGCTCTCAGCACAGCACCCTGTTATGATTGTGGTCAGCCCCATCCCCTGCACCCAGGAGAGGTGGGGGAAAGGACTGCTCTTGCTAGTCCAGAGGTGATTTTATGAGGATTTATAAGATGAAAGTCGTGAGACACCAGTTAACGTGAAGGAACAGAGGAATTACTAGAACATGGAGACCACACTTTTGGAGATGGACCAAGACCCTCCTCCAGGCTGTCACTTTTGACTGGTGGCTTTCCCACTGATGATTGTGCAAGCTGACCCCCAGTCCTGACAGGGAAGGGGCTGCTTCCAATTCCCTGCCGTTGCATGATTGCCTATTTTCCTCCAGTTATCCTTTGTATTGCACTTCCTTCCTTCTTGCTTCTTCATTTGCCGGCTCTGCCAGTTTGTTCACTGTGATTGTTTCAGCTTTATTTGGAAACGGGAAGCCTCATTTTACTATAATAGTCCCTTAATGATTTTCTAAATGAAACTTGCATACTTCATCTGCTCCTCCACCTTTCAGATATTAGACAAATATCCCTAAGAGGCTTCTTGTCTCCCATGTCCACCCCTACTGAGACCAGCAGTTTGCTGAGCTAGTTGGAGAGATGGATGTGCATGTGGGTCTGTGCCAGCTTGTCCGCATGTACGTGTGATAAGCACTTCTTATGGAGGGGGCCGGTTTCTGACACGTTTTCTTGCCATGTTGGCTTCCAACCATGGAGCAAGACAAAGGAAGCTGGCTTGTGACCAAACCCAGAATGAGTGGCAGGAAGGCCCTGTCACCCCAATATTCCTGTGAGGAATCCACTTTTCCATGAATGGGCAACTGTGGAGGAGGTTGGAAGGAGCAAGTGTCTGGCGAGTCTCCAAGGCCAGCTGTTCCGGAGTGCCATATGTCACGAGAGGAAGGATAGCATGGAGGCTCCTAGAGCATGTCAGAGCAGTGCTCTTCAGCTACTGCAGCCCTCATGTCCCCTTCCCTCCTCTGTCAGGAGCAAACAAATGGCTCCCTCCTTGTCTGCTTTCTAAGCTCACCTCCTTCTCCTTTAGCTCTCTGGTCCCCACTCACTGGCACAACTCCCCTGCTCACCTCTGTTCTGTTGGCCTTTGTTGGGGTTGGCTGCCTCTGCTCAGGGCTGATGCTGTCCCTAGGCCTGTGTCCCTTGTCTGGACACTTGCTGTGTCCTTGGTGGCTTTGGAGCACCAGTTTGAGCCTATCTCCTCAGGGAGGCCTCCAAGGTCTTGATTCCTACTCAGTTTGGGTGTCAGACTTACGGTCTGGACCTGTCACCTGAGTGGGTAAGGACCACTTTCTATTATTTTGTTTATTGTTTTCATTCTTCAACTAAAGTTTTCTGAGGGCAGGTTTTTTTTTGTTTTTTGTTTTGTTGTGACTTTCACTATGCCAAATAAATGTCTAATCGATTCTCAGTCTGTCAAGGCTCAGGGGAGAAAGGGGACCTGAGTATCCTTGCTTCCCAGTCATATGAAGTTGGAGGCCAGCTCAGGATTCTAAAAGGAAAGGAGTCGTGTGGTGTAGCTCCTCTCCTGTATATTCTTGCCATCTGCATTCTGATGATTAGATGATGGCATGTTTAATGGCTGGAGGTAGCTGACAGAAGCAATAACTCTTTTGAGTTTCCTGCCATGGTCACTTATACTCTGAGGAGCCAGGCACCTGTGCATGGTAGTCGATAGGTAGAGGTGGTTTGGTCTGCTCTCTCTTCAATACGTCCTCTGGGAACAGAGGCATTCTGCAAGAAAGTGGTAATGCTACTGTGTTGGCATTTTGTTATGGAAGGTTAATCTCACAACCATCTTTGGAAATGCCCTCATTTTCAATTTAGAATTTGGGCACTTCTTTCTCTTTCCATAGTCCCTACCCACATTGAGCCTCCTACTCACAGCCAGCTCCATTATTCCAGGAAGGGTTTTGGTGGCTGTTCAATATCTTTAGCACTGAGACCAAAGTCCTCAGCCTCTTCCTTAGGACCCCATGTAACACAGCCCACTCTACCACCTCTGCAAGCTTCTCTCCAGCCACTTCCCCACTTTGGATGCTGAATGCTTGTCCAGCATGACTTGCTCATTCCTTATGTCAAGCCTTGGCTCATGCAAAATCTCCATCATATGGTGCGCTCTCCCTCACCTAAGGCGTTTCCATTCTTAATACTCCCTGGCATGGACCAATAGAGCCCTTCAGAGAATACGACAGACCAGCTCCATTTCACCCTGTCCTCAAGCCACTTCTGGCCACAGCTCCCACTGTTTTTCTATTCTTCTTCTGCACGCCCACAGAACTTTTGACATATTTGGATATTCACTGACATATTGGCACATTCCCACAGCCTCATTTCAGACTTTCTTCTCTGCCTCTTTCTCTAGTTTTATCTCTTTGTCCAACTAGATTACGGACTGGCCAGAGGGTAAGGGTCTTGTCCTCTTCTTTCCTCTTAAGCTAGATCTATTCAGTGTGTGATGTTCTCAATGCTATGCCACATTCTTTTAAATGCAGTTTCCTTTATCTCCCCTTGGAGGTAACAGTATTCTTATCCTACTTGACAGATGAGAAAACTGAGATTTAGAGAATCGCAGAGTATTAGCGCTAGTACATTGTGGACCTGGAATTTGCACACAGGGCTGGTGTCAGTGTCTGAGTTCTTCCGCTTTTTGCTCTACTCATAGTATCAGGCTCTGCCACTTAGGAAATACATGGCCATAGGCAAATGGTTTCCTTCCTCATGCTTCAGTTTTCTTCTCAGTGAAACAGAAATAAGAATAATACCTGCCTCACAGGGTTGTTCTGAGGACAAGGGCAAGTGCATAGACTAGGCTCTGGCATGTAGTGAGTGCTCAAGTATGTTTTGGACAAACGTTCTTCTAATTCTTCATGATCAGCATCATCTAAATATTGCTCTTTATTTTACTTTCTCTTATTACCTCTTGTATCTCTGACTTTTTTTTTTTTTCTGTGCTGGGGATTGAATCCAGGGTCTTGTACCTGCTGGGCAAGCGCTCTACCACAGAGCTACACCCTCAGCCCTCTGGCATCATCTTAGCACCTAAGATAACATTATACGTATGGCTTGTGCTCAGGAGATGCTTAACAAATGAATGAAAAGCCACGTGGGCTCCTAGAGATGACTTGGTGACAAATGCTCAGTATGATGTTGTCTTTGTGGCAGATGCTGATTATGAGGTTGTTTTTGCCAGTGCAGGTTCCTGTTGGGTGAGGGCTAGGGGTGAGGCACAGTGTAGAGTGCTAGAGGCTGCAGTCCACAGCCCTCCTGCTGCCTACAAACTTTCCCCTTCCCACCCCTCTTCCAGTAGCTCTTTGCCCTGCCAAGTCTGTGCACAAGCCTTGAAATGACAAAGTACCCTTTAGTTAATTGCACAACGGATTGCCTAGAGTTAAAAGTTCTGATTTATATGACTATAGCTCTAACTGCTCAATAACACAGGCCTGTAATCTACTTTCATTTCAAACAGAACGGTGATTTATAGGGCAGCATGCCGCTTTAGCTCAGAAATGAGGTGTTCAACATATGCTCTGTTGACATAAATTTGGAATTTATCGCTGTTGTCAAAACTGCCTGTTGGACAAAGGTGGGTATTAAGGCAATAAATGGCTCAGAATAGTTTTCTGTCACATTTCCTAACCATTGTATTCAGTCTATTTGAGGGAAAAATATATACTTAAAAGTAATCAAATGTCCAAAATCCATGCATCTTGTTTTGAATTGCGAGAAGGGAGGATGAAGGGGGGGATGATGGGGCATGGGGACACGGGGAGGGGGCAGATGGGGGGTTGTGGAGGAGAAAGCTTTCTATGAAGTTATGGCCCATTTAAAAGAGATTCCACTTTGCTTCCTCTCCCCCATCCCCATTAGGAGGTGGGCTTTCCTTTCTCATTTACAAAAAGGGGAAAGAAAAATGAAAGCTCATTAAATAAAAATAGTAAGGGACATTTTTATGTGTGGGCTTAAAGCCAGCAGTGTCAGGGAGGAGTTAGTGAGTGGGGCTGTGAGGGAAGCAGAGCAAGATTTTGTTTATGGGGAAATAAAGCCACCGGCCGGGGTTGGTTTCTTTGCCGCCTGTGAGTGTAGCATTGCTCCCACTGTCCCTCCTCAAGTTCAGAGGCTCCTGTGGACCAGATGATGCTTATCTGACTGACAGGGGTGAGGACCTGTTGGGTACAGCAAGTCATCCAGGTCCTTATTGACTTGTTACCCGCAGCACAACCAGGACGCGCCCACGGCACATCCATTCATTCACAGAACAGTTCCTGAGCACCCACTAGCGCCCTTTGCTAGGCTTGAGGGTACAGGGATCAGTGAGACAAAGCCATGTCTTCGGATGGCTGCCAATCTAGGGGAGAGACAAAGAAGCAAGCAGAGGAACCCCATTACCACTGACATAGCCATATACACATGCGGAGATGGGGTGAGATGGAGGCTGAGCTTTGGGCAAGGCTTCCAAGGGAGGATACTGGCCCTTCTGCCTAGCGTAATGTTCCTTGGAGGGTATAATGTCCCTGCAGGGAGAATACAAAAAACAAAACAAAACAGAAAAGATGCTTTAGAGATAGGCTTTTTTTTTTTTTTTAATATAATGTGTGATGATGTGGTCACTGTCATTTTGTCATTTGGGTTTTCTGTGTTGTATGTTATAAAAAGCAGGGCTGTAGTCCCTGTCACTGCATCATTTAAACACACAGGGCACCAAGGCAGGCAGCGCAGGGAGACTCAGTGAATGCAGTGAGTCAAGGTTAAGAATCCCTCTTCATCCTCTGTTACAAGATAACAGAGCTTGCAGTATGTTGTTGGCTACTATGTGTCATGAGGGCAGATCCAGAGAGCCACTGCTTGGCCTTCGCTGCTGCTGGGCATCATGTGCCACCTGTACACCCGGCAGCCTCTCAAGTTAGGAGCCAGAGGAGCGAGCAAGCTGCCTGGTGCGTCTTTCTGAAAACGAGGCCCAGCGGGGAAGAGGAGGCATATTTGTTGCTTTTATTTTATTTTTCCTTTTATCTCCATGCCCACACGCTTGGGCCGTCTCAGCATTGATAAATGTGTGCTCTCACACACACATGCACACGGGCCCCATTCTCTTGCCTGCGCGCGTGCCACACACACACACACTCTCCTGCGCACACTGGGCATGGACGCCAATTGTAAACCTCTTCTGTGTGGCTCACCCTCCCTTTGCCACCAACCTCTGTCCTTTTCACACAAAGCTCCCCGTTGGGAAAACTCATAATTTTTACACCACACAGTCTTGACTGGCCATTGCTGGAATTACTGTCTCTTTGAAGTGCTTTCTGCTGGGGCATTTACAGGCCGTTTTAATTACCTACAGCTTGCAAAGGGCCTTGCTCGGGTGCAGTCTTTGTTTGTTTGTTCTTTGCAAGGAGTCTGTGCAGAAAGGGATACTGCTGCCTTCTTTTACCCAGAGAGAAAAGGGGGAATAAGAAGTTTGGGGAGCCCTCTGCAGAGCTGCTCCCTGCTGCCTGCTCCAGGACACCCTCCTGGTTCAAGCAAGCTCTGGCAGAGAGGCCACACCTTTTTCTTGACTTGTCCATCTTCTCAGCAGCTTTCAGCCCTGTGAGTCCCTCTCCTAGAGTTTGCCAGCAATATTTTTGTTTGTGAATTTTTGAGATTCTTTCTTGTGTAGTGCTGAGGATCAGACTCAAGACCCTGTGCGTGCTAGGCAACTGCTCTACCACTGAGCTATACACCAGCCCTGTGCATTTTGGTTTTAAGTATTATTAAGTCTGTCTTCAAACTTCCCAGTAGAGACAGCAGGGCTATCAAATCCTGCTCTCCTTACTGCTGCCCAAATCAAAGTCGGCTGCACAGGAGCTGGGATCCCTCTGATATTTTTCAGCTAAATCTATTTAAGGAGTGTGCATTATTAAATTATTGAGTCTGGATGTGGGGTAGAGGGTGAGGGTGGAAATCACATATGTGAAAGTAGTGCCCACTTGGAGCAATCTGGTGTTTTTCTTTCCTCTTCTTCATTTTTTCATTCGATTCTCTCTCTAAAGTGAACTCAATATAAATAGAATTCTTTGGGGTTTCTGTTAAACATGAGAGTGGCATGTCCTGTAGATGAAGAAGCTAGTTTACCAACAGAGCCTTTCTCTGGGGGATTTCACAGCAGAAGGAATCTTCATTCATTTATTCATTTAGTCTAAAAATGTATTGAGAAATTGGAAACCTCATACATTCTGATGGGGATGTAAAATGCTTTGGAAAACAGTCTGGCAGTTCCTTAATAGGTTCAACATAGAGGTACCATATGACCCAGCAATTCCACTCCTAGGTATAGACCAAAGAGAAGTGAAAACACATGTCTAAAGACACAACTTGCAAGTGAATGTTCATAGCAGCATTATTCATAATAACCAAAAGGCTGAAACAACTGAACGTCCATCAACTGTTGAATGGATAAACAAAGTATGGTATATTCATCCAAAGGCATATTATTCCACAATAAGAAAGTGAAGTACGGATGCAGTCTGCAATATGGGTGAAGCTTGAAAACATTATGCTACGTGAAAGAAGCCAGATCCAGAAGAGTGTGTATTGTATGATTCCTTTTATATTGAATATTGAAAATAGGCAAAGCCACAGAGGAAGATAGATCGGTGACTGCCAGAGGCTGGGGGTTGAGAGGATTGAGGGGTGACTGCTAATGGGACAAGACTCCTTTTTAAGGTGAGGAAAATATCCTGGAATTAGGTAGTGGTGATGGCTGCACAGTTCTGCAAAGGACTAAAATCCTCACTGGCACACTTTACAAGGCTAGGTTTTAAGGTAGGTAGATAATAGCGCAATAAAACTGATTTTAGAAAAATGTACTGAATGCCTGTTCTGCCAGGTACCCTGCCAGACTCGGAGGATACAGTGATGGCTTCTGCCTTCATGTAGCTTACAGTATAGTAGAAATAATAATAATAATAATAATAATAATAATAATGATAATAATAATAATAATAAGCCAACACATGACTGTTGATATAGAACCTACCCAGATGGGCTGTGGTTTGGGTACAGCCTGACTTGCCTTGAGACTAGCATGCAGAGGGTGCTTAACAGAGACAGTGCAGGCAGCAGGAGGCGGTGAGTGAGCACGCCTTCCCTGTGGAACGTTTTGAAGTTCCTGCAGACACAGCCTTTCTTTCTCTTAGAGGCTTTTCTGATTAGGTTGGGTAAATCCCAGTCACCTTCTCAGTGTGGTCTCCCTGTTTCTTTGCAAGGAGGACATGATATGCAGGACTATGGTCTCTCCTTAGCTAGGCAAATGTAAAGGCAGATCCTCTCTCCTGCTGACCTGGGACAGTAAGTCACTGAGCTTCAGCTTCTTCATCCACAGAATGGGGTTGCGCTCTGTCTCAGCCAGAGGGTTTGACCTTCCAGAGTCAGACATGACATAAATGCACTCACTTTGTTATTATACTGCCTCAGTTGACTAGATTTATTTTTCATTGTTCTAGAAAAAAGGGAAAAAAAGAACCCTTAAAAAAAGCAAATATCGCTTGGCCCTTTTCTTCATTAAAATGACAATAATTTTCATGATGGGATTTGGTGTCCATGCAGGTAATCTGCCCGACTCCTCTCGTGTGTTCATAATTGATGTTGAGAGTGATGGCTCTCGAGCTTGGCATCCTCATAGAAAAGTAATTTAATTTTCAGTGTACTAAAGCAGAAAGAATGAGGCAATATACATTAAAAAGGTTTTCGGAATGGTTTAATTCCAAAGGAACGTCCTTCTTAGGCCTTTAATAAACCTCAGTTATTCTCAACAATCTTGAGTTGCCGTGGCTGGTCTGTGGGATTTGAGGATAGTATTCTGGCTACCTGGCTAAGGTAGAAACATACAGAAGTGAGCCTTGATAATCAGACGGCAAAGACATTTCCTCCACATACCCAAGCAACACGGAGAGATAACAGAAAAGCCTGTCGCTTTCTGAAAGCCATTTTCCTAGAAGTTGGCTGTTTGTGCTGGTTACAAGCCTTGTATGGGAGAGAGAAAAAACACAATCCTCGTTCATCCATAATCATAGTTTGATTCCCTTATAGGGCCTGGTAGGATCTGGAGAGAATATTTTGAATTTATTTTTGTTTCTCTTAGGCTGACGTCATCAAGCATGCATCATGGTGCCCTGTTTTGGGTTTGGAAAAAGCTCAGAGAAGCTATAAATCTTGAGGCATTTTACTCTTTTTCCTGTTCCCTTTTCTGAAAGCACAACTTTTTTCTTGAAAGAAAAAGAAAGAAAGAAACTACAAAAGTGTGTATTGATCCCTTCCCTTCAGATCTTAACTGCTCAGCCTGTAATACCTTGCTTACATCTGCCAGGGTTTTGTGCAGTTTTGCAACATCTCCTTAATCCAGTGAGCATAAATAGAACATTTCAATCATATTTGGCTACCAGGAACTTTGCAGATAAGCACGCTAAGACCTTGTTGAAAGAGACTGTATGAGATTGTGTGTGATAAGATCATCCCATAGCCCAGCACCCAAATGAAAAACTTTTGTTCTTGGTGAAATTTGTTGATAGAGATATTTCAAATAAACGACTTAGGAGAGAATTCAGGATTTTAAAACAAAGGACCAGTTATGAAACAGCCAGAAGCCCAGGCCTCCTGGTGCTCAGTGGCCATGAAGATCCTTCTCTGAGCAGTTGCCCTGGGGGAGATTAGCATGCCCCTTTGTCATTTCTGACATGGTTTTAACACTCAGAGGTGCCTTGTCAGGAGGTACTGTATTTGGTGTGGTTATGGCCATAGGGAACACCATTGTCCTTCCTCATGTTTTCAACATTCAGGACTGTTTCTTCTACTCTTCCGTCAGCTCCAGATTGGCCTTGATCCCAGGCCAAGGTAGGGTGTGTGAACCTCATGGAAGGCTTCTTTTTCAGACAGTGGAGACAACTGTTCTTGTGGGGTGGTGTGTGTATGTGTGTGTAAAGAAAGGGTGGGTTTTTCCCACCTCTACACTCAGCTTGTCAAATTCCCTTTCTTGTTGGTCTGATTAGTCATTGAGTAAGATGCACTGACCCTCTAGTATGTTCTGGGCTCAATGGTGAAGATGGAGAGGATGAGGAAGCAAATATAGTCTAGCTAGTGCAGACCCATCTGTCAATCCCAAAGGCTTCAGTCCTACAGTAGCCTTTCAGTTTTGTGAAGCTGTTTGGAAATGACCTTAAAAATCAGCTAGCTGAATGCTTGTATTGTTTCAAAGATATAAGTGAAATCTAGACAGTCTAAGAGGTAATTTTGTCAAGGTCATTTGATGGTTACCAGCAGAGCTGGAGTGAAAATCCAGTCTCCTGAATCCAGCCCAGTACATAGGTACAGTACAAATTGTGTGTGTGTGTGTGTGTGTGTGTGTGTATGTACATGTATATGCACACTCACACACAAATACACGGTCAACATACCATACCTTTAATATAGATGATTCTTGAGAAAACATGGCTTCTTTGGTATTCTTTCCCTTTCCCTTTAAGATTCCAAAACAACCAAATGGCTACCAATTTCCTTAACTCTACAGGTCAGATCCCCAGACCCCCCAAACCTGCAGCACAGAAGGTGTTAACTAGCACTCTGTTAGTTCTTGGTTGTTTTAAAAATCTGTTCTTTGAAATCCTTGGCTTTTATTGGTATATTTACTTTATGGCATACATAAAGAGCTGTATTAAAAAATAAATTGTGTTGTAAAAGCATTCGGTAATGTTTATTAATATTGACTAGTCAGGGAGCAACGAACTCTATTGCTAGAAGGATAATTTGTGGTAATACCAGCTAAGCATTTGCAGCTTGTCAAATGACTGTCTAATCTCAACATTAAAAAAAAAAAAGTGGGTAAAGGGATAATTTCCCTTATGTCTTGAGAAAATGAAGAGACCTGTTTCCCAGTCCAGTTTAGAACTGTCCTTTCTCCTCTGGGTTGCCAGGTCCCTTTGCTGTTCCAGGCAGGTGTGGGCTGCATTTTAGTGGCCAGTTGTCCCTTTGTCTCAGGGTAGTTGGGGACTGCCTCACAGGCAGTAAGTAGCTCCTGCTCTGCTGCTCTGGCTCCCTGTCTGTGCTGACGGTGTTGAAGACTGAGGTAAAGACAGGGATTTTATATACAGTCCTCAAGGAGCGTATAGTTCTGAGGAACTTATAAATGGCTTAGACTTTAATCACATATGTAGAGAGAATGACACTTTGAATGATTAATGACGCGCCCTACCTTTGTTGGTGGCATTAAGAGACATTCTTTGGGAAGATCCACTGTCACCTTTAGAAGGTAGGGAACATTCTGAGTGTTCCAGGTGCCCCATGAATAGCATGCTCTGGTTTAGGCTGCAGGCTTCTAGAAGAATCAGCTCTGTTAAGAATACTCCTTTCCAGGGCTGGGGTTGTGGCTCAGTGGTAGAGCACTTGCCCAGCATGTGTGAGGCACTAGGTTCAATTCTCAGAACCACATATAAATAAATGAATAAAATAAAGGTCCATCAATGTCTACAAAAATATTAAAAAAAGAAAAAGAATACTCCTTTCCCACAAAAAGGCAGCTAGAAAGTGTAGGAGTTTGGGCTGAATATGGAAAATACCCTGCAGTCTCCCTGGAATTTGTTTTTGGGGAGAAAATCCGGATAGCCTAGTAGCTTTTCATTCATCCCTTCCTCTTAATATTAGAGTACAGAAGGCTAACAGCAATTTGACCTGTCCTTTGTGATTTGAACTAAGTATAAAATGGACATTGGAGGTATGACTTTTTAACCCAAGGGTCTAAGGAAGATAAGTAAACCCATTAACTGAAGTATGTCAGCTCTTCCCTCTCTTTGTTCAGTTTCTACTTGGAAAGGTGAGCTTGGCCAGTGTGCAGTTTTATCACTGTGTTGAGGTGTTAGAGCTCTGGAAGGGGCCCTGCCTCATGCCATTCCATGAGGGGAGACGCAGCATCATGTCAGTGTCTGTGGGCCAGGTCCAGCTCCAGAGAAGACCAGGGGGGTTGCTTGTTGGCTGGGTTCTTGTGATAAGTAGATCTTGGAGAGGGTTGCTTCTTTTGTCGGTAGTGGGCTTTTGAGTGCAGAGGGTCATTTAGACCTTGGATGGGTCTCACTCGCAGAGTCTCCTGTCTCCTCCTGTCTGTTTTGAGTACCTCTTAGAAGCACCCAGTAGGTCAAACTGATGGCCATGGGATCAGAAGGCAAAAGCCCTAAGCTTGGGGAGACTTCTGCCTGTGGAGCAGCCTCAGATCAAGGATAGGGAGTTGGAAGGACCTTCTGGCCTGGTCTGAGTGTGGGTTCAGGAGATGGATCAGGTAAGTGGAAACACTATTCATGGTCCAGCTATGGAATCCCCTCCCAGTGGCTTTCCCCAATTACAGGTCCTGGTTTCCATCACTGGTCTGTTCAGCAAAATCTACACATCAGGCAGTTTCAGCTTTCCAGTAGGAAAGTGAAGGGCAGCCCTTAGGCTACTAGAACTGAGAATTCTCTCTCTAAACCTTCCCTGTCTATTGGTCTGCTCCAGTTTTGCCATTTGTCTGTGGATAGAGGAACTTGGGAAGAAATGTGGTGTTGGAAGTGCTATGGCTTGAGCCTCCCTCTCTGCCGGCTGGTGCTCTTGGCCTTTTCTGCTTGGCACCTGGTGGTACAGCAAGCCTTTCTCCTCACCTTCCCTCCTTGATCACTGGCTGTGTGGGATGGAGGTGGACTGAACTTCTCCCGTAGACAGTACTTTTAAGGCCAGCTG
Source organism: Geosciurus inauris (assembly GCA_004024805.1). NCBI lineage: Eukaryota > Metazoa > Chordata > Mammalia > Rodentia > Sciuridae > Geosciurus > Geosciurus inauris. The sequence continues at coordinate 31,292 of PVHX01003210.1, forward strand.
TCTCTGGAGACTGAAGGTAGGGAGAATAGAACTTGGTGTGGGTCTCTCCTTGCTGTCATTCATGTTGTTGTTGCTGTCCTAGGTGTACTGGGGCGTTGAAGGCTTATCCTGAAGAATGAAAGATTGGTTTAAAGCTCAGGTTTCATGCTGCCAGGAAAGTCTTTGGCTTCCTTGTATGGACTTCAGAAGCCACAGGACAGGATCTGGTTCTGGACTGAAGGCTGCCTATGAAACTGTTGGACTTAGATTTTTGTTAGGATGAGCAGAAGAGGGCCCTACACTCTTATCTAGATGGATTTCTTTAGTGATATTGAGCAATCCGTTTTAAACTTGGGCCTTATGAAGAAAAGGGAATATATATATAAACATGGCTTTCATTGTGGAGTTTTTAGTCTAAATCAGACAGAATCTTTATGGATTTTCACACTGGTAATAGCACAGAAATGATTCAGATGATGAGCTTGGACCTTGCTACCTTTGTTTTACTAGTGAGAGTTGTGTGGTTGACAATTGGTGAGAAGAAATGGGTTCTTATCTTATGTTACTTGTTAAAAGGTTCAGATTTGCTTATCTCTAATTTCTCATAATTCTGCTTTCTTGAGAATATAGATAGAAACCTGTTAGGTTTTTTTTTTTTCTTTCTTTTTTTTTTTTTGTCATTCTGAACCTAAGAGAATGTTATATGCAGTGGGCCAGGTATTATCTGAGATGGCTCACCATGAGGGATGGAGGAGATCTTGAGCCCACTCCCCAAGATAAATAGTGGGGACTTGAAGCATTTGGTAGAGATGGATCCTCCACATAGTATGGGGAGGGGGTGAGATTCTTGGGTCATGCTAGAATCGAGTTACTTTCAAAGTGGTGGTCAGCAATGTGGCTTGTTTTCAGAGAACAGAATGTAGAAGAAACTCTACCATCAACCAAGGTAGTATACAGCAAAGTGTAAAACTATCCACCGATGTCCTTCCCTATGTACAGTGGAGGCTGATGACTTCAGATGGTCATAGCAGTCAGACCTTGTGAAAAGAGGACTAGACTGGGAAGCTGTATTGAGTGTGGTAAGGAGGAAGAGGGTGCACAGAATTTCCATTTTGCTCTAAATGCCCTGCATAATGTGGTAGTGGTGGTATTGGGAGGTTGTGGTCTAAAGAGGGATGACCATGAGTTCATACAAATTTGTACTTTTGCTCTAGAAACCACTTGGAATTCTATTTCCACACTGGCTTTTCTGTGGACTCTGTCATAGCATCTGCTGATAGCCAGGTCCATTGAATGCAATTGAGTCTTCTCTGCCATTTGCATTTGCTTTTTGGGGGGTTCTTTTTAGGTATATATGACAGTAGGGTGTATTTTGACATTGTACATACATGGAGTATAACTTAACTTTTCTTCCAGCAATTTCTAGGCAAATCCATTTGCATGTAGGGAAAAGGCCAGAGGATTAGTAACAGAGTGTTCATCAGGGTGAAGGATTTGATTTGGATCTCTTAAGGAGAAGAGGTGGGAGCCCAACAGAGGAGGTCAGCCTGGCTGATGGTGGCTCCCAAAATCTTAATACTGGCCACTCCAGAGTCCTTTTGGAAAGTAAATCCAAGTGGATGTCTGTCCTTCTGACAGCCACCCATGAAAGAAGGGCACCCCCAGAAACTAACAAATAACCAGTGAAGAGGGTGAAAATAAACTGGAACCCATAAATTATCATCCACTAGACTTCACCAGGATTGTATATGAGAAGTTCATCTGAGGAGCCACTCACGAAAGGAATCTTTGTCACCTTGTAGAACATCTCTTATAAAAAGTAAACATCCATCATGCCCAGGCAAGGGGCAGGAATGCTTCACGTGTGTGTGTGTGTGTGTGTGTGTGTATGCTCACATGCATGTACCTGCACGCACATACCTAGGCACATATTTAGAAGCATGCTTTACCCCAGACACTCTTAGGACAGGTCCCAGTGCCCAATATTGTGCAATACATCTAGAGTTAAGAATGTTCAGTTCAAATGTTCTGTTATTTCTCAATTGGATGGATAAGCAATAGCCAAGAGTGAGATAATATGGGGCTGAGGGGTGTCTTCCAATGCTGTGGATGAAAATGTGTGTGTGTGTGTGTGTGTGTGTGTGTGAGAGAGAGAGAGAGAGAGAGAGAGAGATTGAGAAATCATTTGTCTTTGGCAAGGGGATAAAGGGAAAATGAACAAACAAAACAATGTGATTGAGAAAGAGTTCTGTGAAGAGAACTGTGTGATCACCATCAGAAGACTGAACACATTGGATTGTGTGCCACGGCGGCCCCTAGGCTGAAGCTCATTTAGACCACCACATGGTTTTGGTACACTTTTGGGTTCTCATTTGAGGATTTGGAAGTTGGTAGTTCAGTTTCATTGTCATAATTTGGTAACTGCCCGCTTGAGTGCATTATACCCCCTGTCCTCATCTGAAGTTTTATCTAACATCAGTACCAGCTCTCCAGCCTTTCATTGTGGTCTTGACAGTTCAACGTTCTGATTGCAGTGGGCTTTTGGCTCTCAGAGAGCCCTACACTGTCCTGCCTGCCCTACCACCCACACATGCTACCTCTGTCTGCCACTGCCGGCCCTGTTCTGGAGGGGAAGTTGCAGGGAAGGTGCAGAAACAGGGGCAAGGGTGGAGGCCAGAGCCCAGATCCGGCAGTGGCAGTAAGTGCCTGGAAACAGAGTGTGGGTGGGAGGAAAGTCAGCATTTGGGGCCAGCCAGCAACTCAGAGCCTCTCCCCAGACTCAGCTTCCTGCTTGCTGGCCCATCCAGTTCCTTGTATCTTATAGACTCCATTGCTGGATCATGATGGAGCAAGAGGTGTGTCAGGAAAGACCTCAGGTGGGAAGTGGGATTGGGGAACTGTGGCAGGCTGGCCCTGTAACCAGGTGTTACTAGCCTCTCTTTGCACAGGTGATAACAGACCAGCCAATTCACAGAATCATGGTGGTGGCAAAATGTACTGCGAAATGTGTGCAAAAGTCCTTTGGAAAGCTAAACATGACTATTGGAGATTCTTTTATCTGTCGGGGCAAGATACAGAGGGAAGACACTTCCAAAACTGGTCCTTAGGGGAAGAATGTGTTTTAGGAGTCACCATAGTTCTGAGGACATCTGGGAGCCCTGACTGTCTGTAAAGACAGTCCTTTCAAAGCTTATTCAGAGCCTTAGCCTCTCTCTGCCAGTCACTGTAGTGGGTTTAGGCAGAGGAGAGAGAAAGGGTGCAGGTGCAGCCCTCCTTCTGTGTAGCAGTGGAGGCGGGGGAGCCAGGTGTATGCACAGTAACAGCTTAGTGCCTCCATTTATGACCTATGCTGGTTATACAGTGAGCATTATGTCTGTCTGACTGTCCTGGGAGACACCTCCTTTCTTCCTCTGGAATCAGATCTGATTTGTTCCCTTGGTCTGTGTGCCAGTGAATGAAGCAGTAGGAAGTACCCTGATTTTCTGTCTTTGGACAAGACTAGGAATGGATGCATTACTGGCAGAAGTCCTCAGCCTGGGGTGGGGGTAGGGTATCGGAGAGGGAAGATCCAATGATGAGTCTCCATCAGTACTGTGTCCTCCACCTCCTTCCTCCTGTTCACCTGCCAGAGAGATGGCTTCAGAGCCCTCAGGTAGGGGTGGGCCTGCCTTCTGTCCAGCCAGAGCAGCAGCAACCTATCTTTTCCTTTCCCCTACAGGAAGCTGCACAGTGGGATGAAGACGTACGGGTGTGAGCTCTGCGGAAAGCGGTTCCTGGATAGTTTGCGACTGAGAATGCACTTACTGGCTCATTCAGGTAGGCAAGGATGCCTTCACTGGCCCATTTGGGTTCAGGCAACTACCTCCTGCCCACCTTCACCCCCAACTCAGAGCCTTTTGTAGCCCAGGTGTCCCTGCTGCCAGCCAAGACCTTGGTCCACCTTGTCCCTTGGATCTTCCTTCTGGGTTCATGGAGCCATCCTGACCATGTGCACATTGGATGAACCCATCCTCATGCTCCCCTGGGGTTCCCAGGGCATCATTGGCACCCATGCCCTGTGTGATCTACCTTCCAAAGTAGACTGCAGTTTCATTAGCAAACAGTTGTGGAATTAGGTTCTTGCTGTCTAATGAATCTGACTATTGGGTTCACATTATACAGGAGCCTTTAATTAAATAGATATAGAAAGGTTGGAACACAAAGCTAGTTATAGAGTGCTGTCTTTTGCAAGTTAATTTTATCCAATTCTAGTGGGGTCGGCTGTGTGGCTGCTGGTAATTTTGCTGGTGTTTGGGCAAAGCTGCTCTGCCCCATGAGGTGTGGAAGGAGAGAAGCTGCTGGCATTCAGCATGCCTGGGTGTTCTGGTGGAGGGAAGGATCCTGCAGGTTTGATGCTGTCGGTTCTGGGCTCGGGACCACTGCCCTGCCTGGGCATAGTCTTTCCTATAGTAGTAACCTTTCCTTTTAGACTTGGAGTCACTTCTTAGGGGAGCTGAGGTTGCTATCTTATTTGGTCTTGCTCTTCCCACATATTGATATCTGTCAAATTTTGCCTCATCTTTCTCCATATTGCCTTAAGCAATTGACTTTCTGGGTAGTTTAGTGTTTGTGAAATAAGCACGGGTTTTGGGCTTGGGCAGATGAAGGTTCAAATCCTGTTTGTGACAGGTGCTAACTGTGTGACCGTGGCCAGATTTATCTTGTGAACTCCAGCTTTGTATCTGTCAAGTGCAGGTGTTGCTAACTCACTTTTTTTTTTGAGGATTAGATGATAGAATGTATGTTAGAGGTATCTGCAGCAAGATACCTTTATCCAGTAAGCAATTCGTGTTTAATTGCTATCAGTGGCTTCTGTGTGCACCTTCCTCCCCTTTTCCTACTTCGGGAGCTATCACCTAACTTCAGAAGCTTCCTGCCTGGCTGGCTGGCTGTGTGCTGTTCTTCCTGTAGCCCTCTGCGTATAGCTGTTTAAGTGCTCTTTGGTAGCTCTACTTCAGCTCACCATTGCCTTGCTGCAGAGCCCATGTGGCTCTGACCTGTGTAGGATGTGACCTCTCTCCTTGGCTCTTATGGTCCTTCTTAAGGTACCCAAACTTTTTCTTGCTTCCCATTCTTCCCTCTTCCAGTCACACAGATTTAGAACCCCAGGCAGCTGTCTATGTCATGTTTCCATTCTGTCCCCACATCTGTTCCCTTCCTCCTTCCTTCATTCCATCCTCCACTGAACCATCCTGAGCCTGCCCTGTCTGACTTTGTCCTGAGTCCAGGCATTCCTGTGTTCGGCATCTGATTGGCACTCAGGTACACCTTTTCTTCTCTTTTAATGATGTACACCTTCAGCTTCAGCTTTTTGCATTGTTTAGGGTTCAGTGCGTGGTTTCATAAACTGTCTGCCAACCAGGTTGTCCATCCCTCCCTGACCCTGAAAGCCAAAGTGTGGGTTCTCTGTTTCTTTTTCTCCCTGCCCCAGATATCTGGATTGCCCTAGACACTTTGAAGGCACAATATACATTTTGACCTGTTGTTAAAGCTCCTTTGCCTTCTCTGAAACTCAGCCCCAGTCTGCATACATTTTTGCTGCTCTTTCCTTGAGTCCAGTACCCTAGCCAGACTCACCTTCTTGTTGGGTTACTTCACATGCTCCTTGCTTTCTGAGCCCTGTGTCTTCATTCTCCCCATTCTGTCTGCCATCTTCCCAGATTTTCCAAGGTTCCTTTCATGATGCCATCCCAGCCATCCCCCATTTCTAACCAGAAGCAATTGTGCCTTCTTTGGGGTGCCCATATTTCTTCATCTGGAGTTATCTTTGGGCACAGTCTTTCTTCTTTGTGTTATAGTTGATTATGGACTTGCCTTATCTCCCTTCTGTGGGGACAGGGTGATGTGGTGGAAGGAATTGGGGCACCCACCTTCTGACAATGTGATCTTGGGTGCTGACCTCATGAGGGTGTGAGTTGAACTCTCTGAGCCTGAGCCTTACTGCGAAATGAGAATATTTAACCCTACTTCTAGGAAGCAGGGCTCAGGTGGCATCCTTAACACTATGCCTGGAACATTGCAGGCTTTCAGCAGGTGGAATTTCCCTCTCCCACTCCTTAATAGACTGTAATCTACTTGGGCCCAGGATCAGTCCCCATCATGTCTAGGGCAGTACCTGGCATGTTATTGGAGTTGACAAGTATCTGTTGAATGAATGAGTACAACCTGGGAGACCAATGAGCAACTCAAGGAAACTCCCATCTCCTGCCTGGTATCTCCTACAGCAGGAACTCTTCATGGCTGAGGGGCTTGCTGGGGTAGGGGGCAGCCAGAAGACCCTGGCCCATATTGCAACCCTCTTTCAGGCAGCAGAGTACAGGTGAGTTAGCTGCTGTCTGCTTTGAATCCCATGTCCACAGTGCAGGTGGGTGCCATAGAGGACAGTGGCTGATTTCATATTCTCAGGTATGTTTGGTGTCCCCAGTTCAGACAAGACAGTGACTTTGCACTACCTCCTGTGGACTGGCAGTTCCCTGGGGAAGTGCACTCCAGTCCTCCTGAGATAGCGCTTCCAAGGCCCCCATCTGGATGTGCCAGAGGCTTTGGGAGTTGAATCCTGCTTTCCTGTTTTCCTTTCTGTGCCTGTCTCCTTGGTCAAATGATTTGTTCCTCTGACAGTCACTTGCCAGTGCCCTTGTCAAGGACGATTTGGTGATGGAGCAGGTATGATGAGTCATAGTTGTGTTTAAATTCACCCCTGTACATAGCTCAGGGCCTACAGAGTCTGAGATTTCTAGTCTGTTTTTTTTTTTCCTGTTGCCATGCATGCCTCTCACGGCTGGAATGTCTTAAAAGTCAGATAGCACAAAGGGTTAGTGAGGCTATACCCTTTCTGAATTGGCTGCCCCCTGCTGAACAGTGACCACCCCTGGGAGAGCAGACCCTATGGGACTTGTTGGGGTTAGGGTCTGAGGGCTGGGCTGGTAGTGCCAGGTTTTCTCAAAGATTCTATGAATGATTTTACTTGTTCTGATCTCAGCCCCCAAATGCCTCACAACAGAACTCTGTTATTTTAGAAGGCACATTTAATGAGATGACATGAGATTTCCTTGCTCCATGCAGTGGGGAGCTGACAGTGAAAATGGACCCTCAGGATCTGTAGCACAGACCCATTTTATAGAAGATAACCAAGGCTTGGAGCTGCAGTGCAGAACCTGAATTGTAGTTGCTTCAGAGCCTGGGGGTCTGTTTTGTTAAGAAGAGCATGCTGTAGGGGAGTGAATCTGGGATCTGAGTAGAGGTCTTGGTGGCTGCCCCTGCCCAGGCACACCCTGCCATGCACTTCTGCTTCAGAGCGCTCTGTGGAGCCCAGCCGCACAAGACTCCCTTCTCTGCTTGCTGGGTTGTGTTGGCTGCCCCACCCCCTCTTGGCTAGCGCTGCCTGTGTCTGTTATTGTAGTCCTGGCGCTGGGCCAGGCCTGGCTGTGAGCCAGACTTGTGGGTACAGTATGTACAGTGAGTGCAGAGCCAAGGTTGTCATCATACACGATTAATTTTTTTTTTTTTCTAATCTGGTAGGGGTGGGGTGAAGGAGGAGGCAAGAGTTTCTCCGTTGCTGGAGAAGAAGCCACACTGAATTCCACGGAGATGTTATTTATGAAAGGAGAAAAACGGCCCCAGCTTGCCTTTCCTCCGCATCTTTCCCCGTTTCTCTCCTTTTCTTCCTCCTCATTTCCCTATCAGATGAAATCAGCCTGTAGGAGATCGACAAGGCAAGGTCTTATTTCCAGTGACTAGAATACCAAATTTACACTCCTAAATCAGTTTTCATTGTGTTGAAATTCACAATTTGTTTAATTAGAAGTTTGCCCTGTAGGAGGCCCTTCTGAGAGGCACTGCTTTCTCTTTTTCTCTCTTACTTCTTCTTCCCTTTTTTTTTTTTTTTTTAGTTTTTTTAAAGACCTTAAATGGTAGTAGTGAATGTTCAGTGTAATTGAAGTTTTTATTTCGATTTGAATATGTTAACTAATCCAGTGTTTATGAGATATACCTGATGATAACAGTAAGTTTAAACGAAACCAACAGTAACCTAACTCATTAACTAATGAGATGATCTGTCCAGGCTCTGCATTCTCAGAGGTGGTTTTGGGGGTCAGAAGGGTTTGAGTATTGGGAAAGAGGTCGATGGTCGGAAGAGAGGCAGCCTCCCTTCAAGCGTGCCAGAGCTGGCCCTGTGGCAGGGTGAAGCTAGGTTGTAGGACTGTGGCAGTGAGCAGAAGAATGTCCCCCACCCTACCAGTCTGTGTCCCAGAATGACTCCAAAACCTTTTTTCTGACCCTTTGCTGCTTCTTTCCTTGTGGGACTCGGGCCCTGGAGTATCTGTGGATCTCATCTCTTTGCCTCTCCTGTTCTAACAGAAGTGATTCCTAGCTCTGGAATGTCCCGGTAGAGACCACAGACCCAGGTAGTGACTCCAGTTGGTTCTGAGCTTGGCCGGTGGCAGGTTTTCCATCAGGTAGTATTCCCCTTGGCTTGGCTCAGTGTACCAGGGGGTTGCAAGAGCATTCCTAGAACTGCTTGCCCATTTCTGATTCGGCTGCTTACTGTGAGAGGTTTGGGTGTGGAGGTGGCCTGGTCTTGTTCTGGGAGTGTTGTTCATTTTTTGGAGCCAGTGAATGTTTAAGAAGCACCAATTATGTGTCTGACTCTATGCAGCTCTAATAGTAAAGAATACCACAACACCCCTGCCCTCAAGGAGCCCCAGTCTAGTAGGTGAGATCAGTTTGACTATAGAAGAACACGTGTACAAATGCCAAGAAAGAGGTGTAGGAGAAACTCAGAGGGTGGAAGAACTTAAATAGAAAGCGAGTGCAGTTTTCTGGAGAGATTTGGTCAGGGAGTCCCACCACCTGTGGGGATGGGCAGGGCCACTGGGGATGTAGAGGATGGACAAAGGCAGGGCAGGGCTTGGAAAGGAGGGCTGGGACAAGATCACGGAACACCCAGAGTGGCAAAATGGTTCCTCCATTCCTCCAAAGCACTGAAAGATTGAGAAGAGGGTGACATGTTTACCTCGTCTGCACTAGAAGGGACTGCCAGGCTTTTTGACTTCGATTGGGCTAGGCTATCAGGCGTGTGAGACCCCAGGAGAAAGTGAAGATGGGCAGTCCATGCTGGTGTGCGGCCACAGTGTTAGGAGGTCTGTCCTCTTGCATTGGCCAGGTCCATGCAGCTCATCTCAAAGGACAGACCCCTTCACTCGCCCCTTGATGCCTTTTCCCTTCCTTGGGCACCATGAGCCGTGCCTGTTGACAAACCTCCTCTGAGCCCAGGCCTCTCCCCAGAAGGGCCGTGGGGAAAGAATGTGGGCTTTGGATAATAGACTTTCTGACCCCAGCAGGAATATGGGGTGGCCAGGGCATATCATCTGAGACCTGGACCAGCCAGTGGGGAAAAGTGCCGAGAGGTCAGGACCAGAAACCAGATTGGCTTTCTTATTGGTTTCCACTCAGGTGGAAGGGGGAAAAAAAAAAAAGATACAAGATGGCAAAGACCTGTGGGTTGACCTGGTTCTTCTTCATTTTTTTTTTCCTCTCTCTGTTTTTGGGTTTAACTTTGGGTTCACAGTTCTTCTTAAAGACAGAGAAGGCCAGGGAAGCAAGTAGGATGGCGAATCCCCTTGACTGTGAGGAGAGGGTGTGAGTGATTAAAAAGGCACGTTAGGTCCCAAACATGGCTTCTCTGGACCTGGTTCCTCTCAACGTGCAGCTTCTTCCTCCCTGTCACTTCTCCTCCTGGATTAGGTACTGCTCAGAGTAAGAGATGCGGAGGTGCCAGGCACACACAAGCCCTTGACCAGTCCATTCACTCTCCACCCCTTTCCAGTGGATGTCAACTTCCTTTTCTTCTAGTTAGCTTCCAGATCAGGGTAAAACCAGGAGATTTCCCAAAGAGACATTTTCCTCGGCCCTTTACCTCCCTCAACATGCCTTGAGAAATGGGCACCACTGAGTGGTCAGATTAAGAAGGTAGAGAAGATTAGATGGGGGTGGCTCAGGGGCTGGTCTGCATAGACCACAGGAGTACAGAGAGGAAAGAGTGAAGTGAGCCACTTTCCCCCAGCTCTCTTTTGAACACACTTCTCTCTCTCTCCCTACTCTGAAGTTGGCCTGCTTCCCGAACTTTTTCCCAGAGTGGTGTCGTCACTGGCCTGCCGGCAGGTCTGGATGTTCTGCCAGCATTCCAGAGAGTTT